>CAUYLG010064788.1:0-85567 GCA_963573385.1 Cacajao melanocephalus
ACCATTGTGGAAGACAGTGTGGCGATTCCTCAAGGATCTAGAAATAGAAATACCATTTGTCCCAGCAATCCCATTACTGGGTATATACCCAAAGGATTATAAATCATTCTGTTATAAAGATACATGCACATGTTTGTTCATTGGGGCACTGTTTACAATAGCAAAGACTTAAAACCAACCCAAATGCCTATCAATGATAGACTGGATAAAGAAAATGTGGCACATATACACCACGGAATACTGTGCAGCTGTAAAAGAGGATGAGTTCATATCCTTTGCAGGGACATGGATGAATCTGGAAACCATTCTCAGCAAACTGACACAAGAACAGAAAAGCAAACACTGCAAGTTCTTATTCACAGTGGGTGTTGAGCAATGAGAACACATGGACACAAGGAGGGGAACATCATACATTGGGGTCTGTTGGGGGCTGGGGTCTAGGGGAGCGATAGTGGGGGTGGGGATTTTGGGGAGGGATAACATTAGGAGAAATATGTAATGTAGGTGAAGTGAGATGGAGGCAGCAAACTACCATGGCATGTGTATACCTATGTAACAATCCTGCAAGATCTGCACATGTACCCGAGAACTTAAAGTATTAAAAAAAAAAAAGAATAAAGAAGATAAGGCTGGGAGAAAAATATTTCTGTCTTTCTTGCTGTTAGAGACAGTGTCTTACTTTGTCAGTCAGGCTGGAGAGCAGTGGCACAGTCATAGCTGGCTGCAGCCTCAAACTCTGGACTCAAGCAGTCCTCCCACCTTGGCTTCCCAAAGTGCTGAGATTACAGGATGAACCATCATGCCTGGCTTGAACCAGAACTTTAAGTCATCACTAAATATTGTTGACTTATTGAGTGTAGCCGAGTAAAATAGTCAAATCTTAAACATGTCTTTCCTGATATTAGGCTAGACTTCTCTAACTGTACTTTCTTGTGATATATGTTTCTGCTTGTTTAATGTAATCATAGGATGAAGATTTATTCCTGTAAACTTTTATAATGTTGATCTTTCACAGTCATTCCAGTTTGCTGAGTCTTTTCAGAATGCTAATTCTGTCATCCATCGTATTTCCTTACCCTTCTAAGTCTGAGGTCACCTGAAAATCTGATGAGCAAGTCTTCTTTATCTCTGTCTACCACGTAGATAAAAATGTTTCACAGGACAAGGCCATATGGTTTTACTTTTTTTTGGATAATTGACAAAAGCTTCAATAAGTAACCACTAGTACGTGATAAAATTAAAGTATAAATATACACAGTTTTTCTATTAGTGCCTATGTCTGCTTAAGTTAGCAGTGTCAATAAGCATTCACAATTGCATGTGATTATGGTCAGTTGTTGAGTCAGGATAAGAAATAACACAAAGGTCAGGTGGATCTGTTGTAGATTTCATGGTAAAATTTTTAAAACACTGTGATTTTACATTTTGATGCATTCATTTCAACCATGCCAGAACAAAAGATGTTCCAAAGTTTACATGTGTGTTATGTGTCTGTTGGTTCCCATGCTATAAAACCACCTATGGTGAGCTATTGATCATCTATTAACAACTCACTTTCCCTTCCCAATTGGTCTGCTGCTCTGATAGAGAAGTTTCTGAGTTTTCATTCATTCACCTAATTTTCTTTTTGTGACCTTGGATTAGCCCAACCTGATACCATGTCTGTCCAATCTATCAATAAACTGTATGATCCCATGTTGGGTGGGACGCGTTGGCTGAATCACATAATTTGTTTATTGATGGTTCATTTCTCTGGAAAAGATTTGCATTGTTACTACCAGAAATAAGGGAAAGCTTCCAAATCAGAAAAAAATGCTGGTAGATTTAAGACAGCAAATCTTCTAGGTAAACGTTTATACAGATTTTCAAGGGGATTCCTTTTTTAAAAAAATTCTATCTAGAGCCAAGGCCAAAGCAGAAAATTTCTGTTAGTACCCTTCTTGCCTACCACTACTTTTGTTATTTGTGTTTTATTGTTTATTTGTTTGCTGTTACTGTTGAAGTCCACACCACATCCCTACCTAGACAAAGCCCCTGTCTCTTATCCTTGAATGGCCATCACAACTCAAGCCTCTAGGTTAGATATTGCCATATGCTTCAGGATAGCTCTAACAATGGATCCCTGCTCTGTGTTTCAGCTTTCTTCATTCTGACCTCTCATGGAAATGCTCCCAATTACTTTCACCATTATTAATTTGTTTTCTTTATCCTCTTTAATCATCACAACCGAGAGCATTTTAATGTTAATGAATAAAACTAGGACCTAAATAATTTTTCTGAGTCTAAATTAATATCCTTCTTCTGAATTATTATTTGTATTGTTCCATACCTTTCAAATTGTGTATATGTATTTTCTCAATTTCATCTTTCTGTTCAACTCAACACAAGATATTCTTTCTTCAGAGTCACTGAAAGTCCATATTTGCAGCTTTTATTTGGGATGGTACATCCCCCTGGTAATTCATTTAAAAACAAAAAAAAGAGCCTGCCTATGCTCATTCTGAGTTCTATCTTTATATTGTATTGCCATATAATATTAACATGTTATGGCTAAAAGAATATACTTATATATGATAAGATATTGTTAGGATATAATTCATTTTGCTTAGTGTTCATTGCTTAGCCATGTGAATCTTTAATATATTATGATTGTTTATTTATAATTTGTGACACTGAAAACTGTGCATTGCAATATAATTGTATTTATCATTTTCTTACTGTTTTTCCTTTCCAGATTGAAGGAAGTATGTAGAATATACACAGCCATATTTATTTGCAAATATCAGGAATTCAGAGAGAAAAGATACAGTAAGGGAGATCAAGATTATAACCTTTTAATTTAAAAATACTTCTCACTGAATGAATTAGTACCCTCCCTAATTTGGGCTATAAATATTCAGCTATTGTATATATTATATATGTATATATTATATATTATCTATATTTTATATTCATGTAATCTAAATATTTATAGGCCAAACAAGAGACGATGAATGAGCATCCCTTTCTACCTTCATCACAGTGAAAATCTCTTATCTCATCAAAAGTACACTTTGAAAAATTTGCATGTCTATTTATTTCTTTTTAACAACTTGATGATAGATTTAAAGCTTTAAAAAAATGAACCAAATAATTCTGTCTCAAAACAGGAATATTCTTGTCAGGTATCAGGACAATACAAACTTAACTTTTTCACACAATAGTCTTTTCACAATTCAGCTTGACCTTGAATATGATTGCTTTTCCAGCAGCAAGTGCTGTTCTTAAATATATGATGCCTACCGTGTTGTCAGATGGGTGGCAGATCTGAAATGTGCAAAATGAGAAAGAGACATACAGCTAGGTGCATAGTATTTGTGAAGGCCAGATCTAGTCCTGTTGTGATGAAGTGTTAACTTGAAAGTATTGTTGGCCATAAAAAACTAAATTCAACTGGCTAATGTGGGCTCCACTGCTTTGCTTCAGGTGAAATTCTTATGACCTATAAATGCTGGATCAGGAATATTTCTCTGGCTTTGCCTAGCAAGAGAGGCCCAGTGAGAGAAAAACCCTAGGCTAGAAGCATCCTGCTGACCAATTGTTGCTAGTCTTCGGCTCAGAAATGAGGAAGGAAATGGAACACCATTAGGCTGCATGGAGAGTTTAGGCTTCTTGACATTTGTTTCCCTTTAAAGACCTCTTAATAGTGCTGATTTATTGTCCGTTTATTTCCTACCAATGGAAACGAAAATATTCCGACCTGAAGATAGCAATCTCCTTTCTCTGTTTTCCATTTAGAAAGCATTGATATTAAGTCCCAGGCCATGTTGAAATTGGTGTGATTATTTGCAGTGCCAGGATGAGAGGCATCAGCAGGTTCTTATAAGCAAGGTTGCAACCTGGGTTAGAATGGGAACTGTAGGAGGATAATTCAGAATAGACTTGGGCGAGAGCTAGAGTCCTGGATCCAGATAAGTGGGAGTAGGAGAGCACTATGTGATTTCTGAATCACAGAACAAGCCAGTGAAACTGAACATGGCATCTTGGAAAGACTTTAAAGTCAGAGAGAGAAAGAATTTTCCTCAAGAACATGTACAAGGTATCACTAAATACAGAGGCTGATCCTCATATATGCCTTTCTTCATAAAATAGGACTAAGATTCAAAGGAAGCCAAGTCAAACAAAATAATGAATCAGATGAATCCAAATGAGGTGACAGCGACACATCAGAATTGGTGGTTTCGAATGTATGTGTTCCTTCAACAAGTATTTACTGAGCCACTGTTTTTGGTTCCAACTACTAAGCAAAGAGCTAGAGAGACTATAGTGTATAAAGCCAGACAATCCCTGGAATCTCTATTGGTAGAAAGAAAAGTGAGGTGATAAGATATCACACTTAATATGTACAGAGAATGCTTCCTTGAGAGAGAGTTTTGAATTTGACATGGGAGAAAAAGTAGGAGTTTGTAAAATGAAGGTGGGAGGGAGGAAAGGGAGGTATGGGCAGAGAAAACTGCCTGCCAAAGACCCTGTGGCTGGGGGCAATATATCAGTTGTGAGGCATTAGAAATACCCAGAGTGGCTGAAGATAAAGAATAACAGTGAGTACATAAAGAGATGAGGATCCAGAGTCTGATTATTCAGGGGTTTGTAAGTCACATAACAAAACTTCATCTGTATTTTAAGAGACCCAGTAGCTAAACTTCAAAGAAGGGACTGAATATCAGTAAGAACAGATGTAGGCCTCCTGGTAAGGTGGTCCTTTTTAGGAGTAAAGAGAAGCAACGATGGCAGGTTGATCCAGAGTGCAACTGGAAGAGACTAAGAAAATGGGAAAATACATTTGGGATAAAAATGTCATATGCAAATAGATGCAGCTACAACCACGTAACACCCCACCCCCTCCACGGCCACCGTAAACCGACATTTGTCAGAGGTTGTTCCCAGGGCTAAGCCCAGTATATCTTGAAAATAAATGTATGACACTCTCTGGTTCAGCTTCAGAATTTTTAAATGGTTCTTATTGTGATAAGAATAATTCTTGGAATGAAAACTGCAGGTGCAAGGACGTCATTGAAAGTACCCAGGAAAGAGAAGTGTGGGGCAAAGAGGGAGCAGAAACTTTGCCAGGAAATTAAGTTATTTCTTTCCTCGATGTTTCTTTTCCTGGAGTGCATGTAAGTGATATTTCCTGCTTTAGCTTGTGTGATTATGTGAATGGAGATGGGAAACAAAGGGGGATAAAGAATGGTGGCAAAGATAATAGAAAACCGAAACATCCTAGAATTCTGCCACTCAGCTTTTGTTTTGCCTTAATAGAAGGTTTATTAGAAATGCAGAATCTCAGGCCACATTTCAATCTTAGCAGCTGAGAATCTGTGTGTTAATAGAACTCCAGGTGATTTCAATGAACGCTCAGGTTTAGAAATTACTGTTTAAAAAATGTCAATTTGCAAGGCCAGGCATAGTGGCTCACGCCTGTAATCCCAGCACTTTGGGAAATGGAGGCGGGTGGATCACGAGGTCAGGAGTTTGAGATCAGCCTGACCAATGTGGAGAAACCTTGTCTCTACTAAAAATACAAAAATTAGTGGAGTGTGGTGGCACAGGCCTATAATCCCAGCTACTCAGGAGGCTGAGGCAGGAGAATTGCTTGAACCCAGGAGACGGAGGTTGCAGTGAGCGGAGGTCGCGCCACTGCACTCCAGCCTGGGCAAAGGAGTGAGACTCCATAGCAAAAAAAAAAAAAAATGTCAATTTGCATCTCTGAGATAGGGTATGGGGTTCTATATTCCTACACATCATTTGGCAAATTGAGGTTCTTTGCTGCTCAACCTTCTCCAACATACACATTTACAGAACCGACCTAAAATTTATTTATTTATTTTTATTTATTTACTTATTCATTTATTTATTTTGAGATGGAGTCTCACTCTGTTGCCAGGCTAGAGTACAGTGGCACAATCTCAACTGCAACCTCTGACTCCCTGATTCAAGGGATTCTTCTGCCTCAGGCTCTCCAGTAACTGGGATTACAGGCATGCACCACCACACTCAGCTAATTTTTGTATTTTTAGTAGAGATGGGGTTTCACTATGTTTGCCAGGATGGCCTCGATCTCCTGACCTTGTAATCCACCCACTTGGCCTGCCAAAGTGCTGGAATTACAGGCATGAGCCACTGCACCCGGCCACGTTTATTTTTAAATGTGTGTATGCTTGAGTACTTCATTGGTCTGTTGAATGCTATTCAAAATTGCAATAAAAGAGCAAACCAATGACAATGGATAAATGTGAAATGTAAAACTGACAATGCATGAAAGGAAAATTGATAATAATGAGAAATGAAGAAGGAAAACATAAGTCAGAGCTCACATGCAGTAAAAAGAAAATCCCACATGAAAGGTTGAGGAGAAAGTATATCCTACTAACCATAGACTTAAGTCAGAAGCTCAAAGCCTTTCTTTCAAGTTGTCTGTCCATGGAGATTCTTACAATTTTCCCCTTTTTCCTACAAAACAAATCGGCTATTATTCCAGTTATCTACTACTACATAACAAGGCACCCTAAAATTTAGCAGCGTAAAATAGCAACTTCTTATCTCTCATGGTTCTGTAAATTGGGTGAGATCATTTGGGTGGTTCTAACTTGGGTTTTGTTTTTTCAGTCAAAAGGAGTTTTAGTTGAGTACATTTGACTGGTCCCTATGTCTAAGGTAGTTCATCATGTGACTGGCAATTGGTGCTGGTTTTTTTTCTTTTTTTTTTTTAGGTAGAATCTCACTCTGTCACCCAGGCTGGAGTGCAGTGGCACAATCTCTGTTCTCTGCAATCTCTGCCTCCTGGGTTCAAGTGATTCACCTGCCTCAGCCTCCCAGGTAGCTGGGATTACAGGCGTTTACTACCATACCCAGCTAATTTTTTGTATTTTTAGTAGAGAGAGTGTTTTGCCATGTTGGCCAGGCTGGTCTCAAACTCCTGACCTCAGGTCATCCGCCTGCCTCAACCTCCCAAAGTGCTGGGATTACAGGCATGAGCCACTGCACCTAGCCTAGTGCTGATTGTCTTCTGGTTGTGTGTTGATTGGAATGGCTGCAGATGTTTCTCCATGTCCTTAGCTTCTCATTGCAGAAAAGGAGGAAGAGGAGAGAAAGGGAGGGAAGGAGGCAGCTGGGAGGGGTAGGGGGAAAAGAGAGAAAAAGAATGAATTGGAGGGAGAGAGCAGAGAGAGGACAGAGGAAGAGAGAAAGAGAGATATTTGTAAAGAACACTAGGAAACTTGAGCAGAATTTCCACAGGTAGAACAGAATATATAATCACTATAAATTAGATGCTGTTTTTCACCCCTCCCTAAATATAGATTTCATTTGCATCATCATCTCGTCTGCTAAATGTCATTTTTAAAATGTGAATTTTTAAATGTCAACTAACAAGGAAGTTTGATACTCAGTCGCTCCTGTTATTCCGAATCCACTAGTCTATTATTAAGGACATTTTAGCAGTTGATTGCTGATATTCCTAATTAAGCTTTGGTTTGTGTAAGCCGATTTAATGTGACATAATTTTTTTTAGACGTGGTTTAGAATTTGCTGGATAGTTTGGTTGGAGTATATCCCTTTCTTGACCAAAATGCATTAAGCAGATTTGTACAAAGAAATATAATTGCAGTATTAAATTGCTGAAACTTCCACTGAGACACAAATTATATGCTCTTAAAGATGACTGCTCGGGGTTTCATAGAAAAAAAATCCTGCTTTGAATGGAAAAATGTACGAGAAACCTAAACAAACTAGAAAACTTCTAAGTCTCTATAACTCAATAATCTTACCATTCTAGTGTCCATTTGATGTCTAACTTGCGTAAGTCATAGTGGACCTTCTTCTCAACTCAAGCCCCTTAGATGCTTTCTGAAAGACACTCAGCTAATTGCTGTTTCCATTGTCACTATCGAATTATCTATTCTGTGAACAATCTGACTCTCCAATTAATGTTGTAGCACATGTGTATTAATCTGTCTGGTCCTCCAGTTCTCTAATGAGACACAAACTCACTACAAGATCTTTCTTAAGAAATAATAAACTGACTGACTCAGCATGACACCATCACCTAATTAATAAAAATGGTGACAATTTTAAAATCCCTGTGCTGTGATTTTTCCTTAACAAAAACTGTTTTGCAGAAGTGCAAAGGGACACAAGAAAGAATGTAAATTTAGCAGTTCATAACCTTTGACTAAACCAACAAGAGATTAGATGGAATCAATGCTGCCAGAAAGAATTTCCCCCAGTCTGATAAATCTGGAAATGCAAGAAAATAAATCTGTATCAGAAAAAATGGTCTGTTTATAGCGACATCTAGTGGTACTTGTTTTCCTGCTTGCCCATTCCTAAATGAATTCCCCAGGAAGATAGCAAATACAGAAAAGTTATTTTATTATTTTTATCAATACATACACATAACCAATGTGACATGTAATTGGAGTAACAGAAATAAATATGTCAGAAAACCACATGAATTAGTATGAACAGAGGATTTGCAGAAGCTATTTTTGAAAGTGGTTGTGGATGAATGGATTATGACTGCAGTGATGACCACAAGAATAGTAATGCCTGTCCTTACACAGAAATAGTTGTATTTCTTGGTGTTGAAACACATGACCATGGATTTTTTTCGTACCTTTTTTTTTTCAGATGAAGCAGGAGATTCTTGGTAGAAATAACTTTGTGAAAAATGAATCATCTCATGGCAGATTTATCTCAAACTAAGATAACTAAAATGACTACATTCAAAGGCTATCTTAAAAAATACTGACAACCTCCATTATCTGACAGTTTACACTGGAAGAGTTTGCCTCACTATGCTAAAAGTGTGTGAGTGTGTGTGTGTGTGTGTGTGTGTGTGTGTGTGTGTTTGCAGGGAAGTAGGAGGTGGGATGATCACACATGATTATAAAATTTGCCCTGACAGAGTAGACTTTTTTATTAGAACACATTTTCTAAAATGGTGGTGATTATAAAAGAATAGTATTTTGAAATAAAATCAATGATAGGACTTTTAAAAAGCAAGCAGCAGTGTTTTAAAGTCATAGGTTTGTTACAATCAAGGGGGTTATAAAATTGTTGAGTAATATTCCCTCTGGCTATTTCAGAAGAGAATAAATTTTGACAAGGAGCACTTCCCCCTGCCCCCGGCCCCCCCCAGAGGAAGGTTTTACCTTGCACCTGTTCTAACACTTGAAGTTGTTCCAGGAGAGGCCACAGAGAAACCTATTCTCTGTGTTTCTCTTATATCTTCTGGATCACTTTAGGGCAGATCCCATTCATTATGGACAGATGTCTTTGCTAAATTTATTCAACTAATATTTATAGCCACTCATGCACCAATAGCAGTGAATAAGTCTGAACCAGGACAAGATCTTAATTCTTGTAAACCGCATCTTCACTTTTCTACCAAAAAGAAGTCTTATCTTGTATCACTTGATTACTGTCTTCAGCATAGCCCCTAGGACTGTCTTTCTGCAGGTGGCATCGGTATTACAGGACATTAATGTTTCCGAGGGTCCTTGAAGTGTATGTCTGTCCACTTGTACCCCTGCACTTCAAGGCACATAGAAACTGCTTTGACCTTTTAGGCCATCTCTTCTCTTTAGAGAAGATGAGTCCTTTAGAGAAGGATGAGTCTCTTCCAGCCTGACACAGTAAGCATTACTTTAAAAGCTTGTCATTCTACTTTATTCTCCCGAGTGATAACTATTTTGCCTGTAAGTGTTATAGGTGAATATTTTGAAGACCAAATGTGACTATAATACTGCCAAGTTCTACTCTGAGCATTTCAGAAAATACTTTCTCCCTCAAATGCATAAGAAAGTTAAATAATTTGACTTTTTCAGACAGTAAAATTTATCATTGAGACATAAATTAGTTATACAGTGGCATGATTTCAATACCACTTCTTGCCCACAGAAGGGAATTACAGTAAACAGATTCATAGAATTTCTCACCTAAAAATTCGTCTGGGTGTTCTAGGGCATAGCCACAGGCAGATTTCAGAAGTCTTTTAAATATACGAATTGAAAATGCTTCATATATGTACCTAAGGATAGGAGGAAAAAATTTCCCTTTAACATCTATCCATAGACTTGAATTTGACTGCCTTTCAAAATCTTCCTAAAGGAACAACATTAAAATTCAGTAAAAAGTATTCTGTGATACAATGTGTCAAACACTTGGTGTACATCTGCAACCTTAAGAATAAGGATAGTACCCTTCCATCACCTTTGGTTTTACTGTGTGCTGAAATATGTAGCCACTGCCTGGCAAAGTGTCATCTTTTCCAGTTTGGAAAAAAAAAAAAAACATATCAGTGAGATTTTGTTAGTTTGACAGCAGTCAGAGTTTCTGCAGTATTTTGCAAAAGGTATGTTGATGTAGTATGCAGGTGATAGTGCTTAGAAGTATGTTTGTGTATGTATTGAAATTTATCAGTAGTTTTAAATAAGTAATGAGGTATTTATCTTAACTAGCATGCCACCTAAAGGATCAAATAATCCAACATTAGTAATTGTAATACATATCATACATGTCTTTTATTTCTTTACTCAAAGAATAATCAGCCATGTGTAACTCCAATTTCTCCTCTTTCTAGCTGTCTTATCCTGCTTCTTTTTATTTCTTTTAGCAGGCCTATTTAGTATCCATCTGCTTTTATTTCATTTAGTTGGATGCCTCAAGATGCATAAGTGCATTCTAAACTTTAGTCAGTCAATATTCATCTTTCTAGGGATGACCCAGCTTTCAAATTCAAAGGGAGTCCTGTCTTCTCCAAGAAGGATTCACTGATTATTCTACCCTGGTTGTTTTCAACTCAGCTTACATATTAGACTCACCAGGGCAGCTTTAAATATATAAATAATATGTATTTCAATATATATTACATAATTTTATTATATAATTAAATTGCATGTTTAAATACGTGTTGAATATTATGTGCATATATATGTATATACATATATATATCAATATATTTGTGTATATTTATAAAATTAACCCCCATCAGATACTCTGATTTAATTGTTCTAGGGTAAGACTTTGATAAACCTATTTTTAAAAGGTCCATGATAATTCTGTTTGTATAGCCATGGTTGAGCTTCCTGGCATCTTCTTTTTGCCCTACCGATAATACTCACTTTTTTTTTTGGAGGCAGGAGAGGGGAAGGGGTGATACCTGCCAATGATACACAATCGAAAAGATAGAAAATATATATAGTCAAAAAGAAACCTCCCTCTTTACCCTAATTTCTAGCCACTCAGCTACCTTCCCCAGAGGCAAATCCTACTTGCAGCATCTGGTATCTCCTCTCAGAGACAATGTATTCACAAACAAACATGAATATTTATCAGAAACTCCTCCTCGTGCACCTCTTCCCCCAACCATGCAAAAGATAAAATACTATATAAATTCATATGAATATTAATTTTTAAAATATTTTATAATATATTTTAATATTAGAACAGAATTTTTTGTCCTTATTTTTAACAATGAGAAAACATTCCACTCTAGAACATAATCCATGTTATCAATTCCTTTGCAATATTTCAGTCTGCATATTTGCATATTCAACACTATCACGTGTGAGAATATCTGTAGACTAAATTCTTGGAGAGATAGTGCTAGATCCAAAATTTTGTACATCTCTTACTTGCTAGTAAACACCCCAGGTTGTCCTCCAGAGAGATTGGATAACTTGGTACCCCCACCAGCAATATGCAAGTGGCTTTTTTCTCTCTTCTCAGCACAGTATATCAGCAACATTTTAATAATTAGCAGTTCGATAGGTGAAAAAAAAAAGTATTTCATTGTGGTGCTAAATGTCCATCTCTTCTCAGCAATGAGGTTGAACAGTTTTTTCTCATGCTTAAAACCCATTTGTATTTCATCTTTTACATACTGTTTGTTCATATCCTTTAGACAGTTTCTTATTAGTTTGTTAAATTTTAACCTCTGAGTTTCAAAGTTTATTGAGTCTCATGTGGCGGGATTTTTTTCTTTTACATAGAATTTTCTTTATTCTTCTGTGAGTGAATGTTTTAATTTGTTTTAAATTGCTTAGATTTCAGACACGGTAGAAAGGATACCTGTACTCTAAAATTATTTAAACATCACAAATGCTTCTTGCTTCTTACATTTTTATAGTTTCACGTTTACATCTAAATAACTGACCAATCTAAAATTTACTCTAAATTTACAATTAGTGTTTAATAGCATTGCTTTTTTGTTTTTATAATATTTTAATTATTTACATAATGCTTCCTCCTGAATTGGATTTTAGTTTACATGTAAAGATTAATACAATATAATAGATGAAATAAGTTTTAAAAAATGAGAACAATGAAAAAAGTAAAAATAAGGCAGAGACATAGGTGATTTTAGTATACAAATTGTATGTAATAAAAAGATTCCGTCTAAAATTGGACCACACATTTGGCCATAAACTGTCTGGTAGACAATGTGAGAAGGAATTATAACCAGTTATTCAATTCATAGCACCATTAAAATTAATACCCTAGTGCACATGTACACACACACACTCACCCACACCCATAGTTTATCAGTGAAAACGCAGGTGTGTTTTTGAGAAACAGACTAAGCTTAAATGGTAATTCTTAGTTATTATGAAACACAATTGACATCAAATTTGGTCATCACCATCAGATGAGGGAGCTTGTCTGTCTTATTCACACCTGTATTCCTAGCATATGACTGAAACATTAAACATGTCTTGGATTTATGAATGAATAAAGGTTTATGTTAGCTTTTGACATTAAGTAGCTTAACAAGCTAGGGATACATGATTATACATCTTTTTAAAAAAACGTAACCTATAAAAATTCTAACATGAATAGCCTTAAGATAATGCAGTAGCTGAATAGAGTTTTTCCAGAAAGTGACAGCCTACTATTACTTCAAGATAATTGCTAATTGTACCTTCTAAAATGTCTTAGTCTCACTGGATCTTTAGTGAATAGAAGCAGAAAATACTTGATTGGGTTAGTATTGTATTGCTATGTAAGGGAAAATATTATTCCACTTAATTTTTCATATGGTCATGGCCCTCTATCTTAGCCTGGTTGAATTCAGAACACCTATTGCATTCTCTGTTATTTAGACGTTAAATGTTGCTAAATGTAATGCCTTTTCTCACAAATTAATTATAACCAGTAAGATTATTCCTCATCTTATTTTATATTTCCATTTATTACACTAATTCTTTTTCCATTTCTGCTCTCTATTAACTGGATTTATCATTTCTTGATTTAGAAGTTATAAAGAAAAACTTAGCCTGTTCTTCTGATAGTTTTTCTTTATGCAAATTTCCACATATACTTACCCCTATTGATTTATTAGATAATCAATAGCTATGTTTTTTTCTTTAATACTTAAAAATGTTTACTTCTCACTTTTTTTATATCGATTGCTAATATTAAAATATTTTATGCACATTAGGTGGTCTCTTTCTGTATAAGAGTTTTTTGAATTACCTTTTTGTCTTTGATGTTCTTAAATGTTACAATTATACATTATATATGATCAGCACTTTATCAATGGTTTGTATCTGAGGTCTGTAATTTTTCTGTTATACTAGTGTCCTAGTCTGCTGAGGCTGTAAAAACAAAGTATCACAGATTGGGTGGCTTTCACAAAAGAAATATATTTTCTCACAGTTCTGGAAGCCAGAAGTACAAGATCAAGGTACCAGTCAACTCACTGTGTGGTGAGGGCTCTCTTCCTGGCTTGCATACTGCTGCCTTCTGGCTGTGTCTTTTTAGATACTTTCCTGAGTGCATGTGCATGCAGAGAAGGACAGAGCCAGTTTTCTGGTGTCTCTTCTTATAAGGATACCAACCCTATCAGATTTGAGCCCTAACTTTAAGACCTCATTTTACCTTGATGGCTTCCTTAGAGGCTCCATCTCCAAACACACTTACACTGGGATTTAGGCCTTCAACACATGAATTCTAGGGAAACAGAAACACTTAGTCCATAACATGTAGGAATTTTTTTCAAGCACTTCTCTTTCAATCTCTTTCCTCCTAGCCCTGCTCCTCCCTCTTTTTCTCTGGCTCATTTGTACTCTGGCTTGCTTTCTTCTTCTTGGGCTTCTACTATCCAGAATTTCTATTTCTTTCTCTCTTTCTTTCTTTTTCGTTTTTTTTTGAGACGTAGTCTCACTCTGTCACTAGGCTGGAGTGCAGCGGCACAATCTTGGCTCACAGCAATCCCTGACTCCTTGGTTCAAGCCATTCTCCTGCATCAGCCTCCTGAGTAGCTAGGATTACAGGCACGTGCCACTGTGCCCAGCTAATTTTTGTATTTTTTAGTAGAGACGGTTTCACCCTATTGGCCAGGATGGTCTCCATCTCCTGACCTCATGATCCACCCATCTCAGTCTCCCAAAGTGCTGGAATTAGAGGTGTAATACACCATGCCTAGCCAGCATTTCTATTTGTAAACTCCATCTCCCTCTAACTTGCTTTTATATCTTTGATCTCTTTGCCATTTCCTGTATATTTTAAGTTTTATTAACTTGATCTTCCAACGATCTAATTTATTCATCAGCTCTATTTTTTGGGTGATGGTATATTATCTATGGGTGTTTTAATTCAACTATGAGAATCTAAAGTTATGATTTGTATTTTAATAAGTTTCTATTTTTCCTCCACATTGGTATTATAATTCCTAATTTATGTTATTACTTTATGCTTATTTTCTAGTATTAGTTCTATTTAACTAATTCTGCTTCATTGGAATTTTATTACTTGGTTTGTCATCTTTTATAGGAAAAATTCTTGCCCTTAACTTCACATTGCAATCAACAGGGGAGCTTTAAATACTGAAATCTGGGTACCACTGCTGAGATATTTACAAAATTGGTCTGTAACGCTGCTGCTTTTGTCTTAGGATTTTTTTCAAGCAACTCAATTGTGTTGGTTAGCCAGTATTGGTCAGCATTGTTTGTAATGATTGTCCTTCTATTTTAGGTTAGGATTGGGGGAGAATATGTCAATTAGGTCCATGGTTAATATGAGGAAAGATTAGAAGACTAGAAGGTTAGAAGACTAGTTTGGCTGCCCTTGCCTGTTGATCTTAGGAAAAGGGACAATGATGGAACACAAAGAAAGGAAGACCCCAAGTACCACAGAACCCCTGCTGACCACTCTCTATTGCTTCCTTTTTTCTCCACCAGCCAATCTATCTGGTGAGGAATTTTCCTTTAAATTCTCAGAAATAAGAAGCTTTAGGGGAAGGCTATCTCTTTAGATTGCAGTTCACCGTATCTGAGGAAATAGAGTGAAGCAGGCGGAGATGTGGATGCTCCTGGTGATCCCAATGGGACCCTGCATCTCAAATAAGCAGGGCTTTTAACCTGCATGGGGAAGGTTAACACCTGGAGTGGATATTACTGTAGACCTGTTTAGCAAAGAACAGTTGATGATTTATCCTAGTACTGAAAAGAGAGTATAAGAGCCTCCCTTAAAGCAACGGTTTTTAAACTTGAATGTGCATCAGAATCGCTGGGAGGGCTTGTCAAACAGGTTATTGGGCCCCACCCTCAGAGTTTCTGGGTTATAACATTTGCATTTCTTACACATGCCCCTGTGATGATGATACTGCTGGTCTAAGACCACACTTGAAGAATTATTGCCTTAAATCTCTTCTTTAGCTCAGGATCCTATTTTCTATCTAGGGATTTCTATATTTGTTTACATTTGTTTGTTTTTAATGTTTTTAATTTTATATTGCTTTAGTTGTTAATTCCTATACTTACATTCCTTTCTTGCTTTCATAGATTTCTCAAAGTTGACTTTGAAGAGAGAACCAGGAGCTTATCTTGCTTTTACTCTTAATAGAAAACAGAAGCCCCTCCATGGTTTCTTACTATAATTTTGAATGTTGTTTATGATTTTTTGAAAAAAGTATATACATTGTAGAAAACATTGTGCAACTCAGAAACTTAAAAAGTAAAATTTACCTATAATTCCTCATAGCAAACCTTAACATTTTCGTTTAAATCTTTCCATCTCTCTTTTTAAAAACATTGCATTTCTTAACATATTGTGGATTATGAGTTAGGAATTTTAACATGAACGTACACAGATGATTTTTAAATTGCTTGTATCAAATGTTAAAAAAATTCTGAATGGAAACTCTGAATATGATTTATGTTCTACTCGATAAAGATCCTCCCTTAAAATGTTTCTTACACATAGAACTTTGAAAAAAAAGAGTAATATAGTTATAATTGAGTGTGCATTAGCCAAGCAGTCCAGGATATTTAAGTATAGGGTTTAGGAAATTCAGTTATACTATAAAATCAAAACTGAATTTCAACAACAAAACAATTTTATTCATTTTTCAGTTAAATGATTTCTTGCTACATTTGACTGTTGTAAATTTCTACAGTGTTCATAATCTTTTACTTAAACTTGTCCTTTCAAATTGTAGGAGCATTCACATCTGCATTTCTTAGGTAGAAAAAAATTATAAGATGTATGCTTGAAAAGTAATTGGTACTACCATACTTGTAGTAAAAATGCCATACTACTGAAATACTAGAATCCGCTTGGCTTGCACTGCTAATAAATGATTACTGAAAGCATATGATTAGCATAACCAAGCAACTTGACACAGAAGAAAGACAATGATTTTGTTTGCCTCTCCCATTTGCTGTCTGTCTTCTTTCATGGTATGGCAACCTTTGGAAAAAGCACTACATGGAATTTAGCTGGAACCAGATACTAGGCAATAGATTAATTCATGGCTTATGTAAAAAGGCTACTAACTAACTTTTAAACAGAATTTTCAATATTCTGGGCGCTAAATAATGACAGTATCAATACCTAACATATATCATACACTGCTATATTAGAAGCACTATGCTATATGCTTTCTTTACCTTTCTTGTGTGATACGTACATCATAGAGAAGACCTACTATTACTATTACTAAGGTAGAGGCCATATATTTGAGTTAGTCCATCATTTAATTATTCAATAATTATTTATTAAGAGCATATAGTTTGCTAGGAAATGTGTGAAGAGCTGAGACTCTGAGTTGAACGCTTTTTCTTCGTGGAGCTCACATACCACTAGGGAAAGAAAACTTGCAAAACAATAAATAAATAAACTGATTAATTTTAGCTTATGAAAAGTGCTTTGAAAAAAATGTTGAAAGAAAATCTTTAGCCAAGTTAAATTTAATGGAATTTTACTGCGCAAAGCAGGATTCCCACATCAGGCAGCCTCCCAAGCCAGAGTAGGTTGAGAGAGACTCATGCACAGCCACAATGGACGGAAAAAGGAAAGTGACATATAGAAAATGGACGTGAGGTAGAGAAACAGCCTCACTTCAGTTTAGTGTTTCTGCCTTATTTGAACATGGTTTGAACAGTTGGCTCCCTTTGATTGTCCAAAACTTGGTGACTGGCACACAAGTAGGTTACAGTTTACTTACACCTCCATTCAGGTTATTGTTCACTATATACAAAGAAAACCTTTAGGTTGAATTTAAAATATGTAAAGAGGCAGCTATAGGCCAAACTTGGTTTAACAAAATAATGGAGTAAATGATAGAGTCAGTTTAGGGAGGTGTGGTTAAAGAGAACCTCTTCTAAAAGGTGTTACTTAAGCTGAGACTTAAAGGTTAATGAAAAGCTAGTCACATGTTTACCAGTTCCCCAGGTGAAAAATAAGTTTTGAGGCCATGAAATGAGAATGATCTGGGGATGTCTAATTCCACTGTGGTTAAAGAACATAAAATTTTGTTTGATTTCAGTTCTTGTGGTTTTTTTTTAATCACAATTAATAATATTGTCTATTTTAATAAATATTCTATGTAGACCTGTAAAGAATGTGTGCTCTGCTGCTGTTGGGTGCTGTGTGTCAATTACATACACTTGGTTGATGGTATTGTTCAGTTCTTCTGTATCTTTGATGATTTTCTTTTTAGTTTCTCTATCAATTACTATTAATAGAGCATTGAAGTCTCAAGATATAATGATGGATCTTTTCACTTTGGTTCTATCAGTTTTTCCTTCATGTATTCTGAAACTCTATTTTTAGGTACAGAAACATCTAGGAGTATTATGTTTTCTTGGTGAATTGACCATTTTATTATTATATCCATCTTATAACACGAGTAATACTTCTTGTTCTGAAGTCTACTTTGTCTAATGTTAACATAAAGCTACTACAGTTTTGATTATTTGTTGTATAGAATTTTTTGCCATCCATTTACTTTTAATCTAATTATATATAAAGTAGAGATGTTGTAGTTAGATAGATGTGGGTCTTTTCTAAAAAAAAAAAAAAAAATTCTTCCTAACAATCTCTATTTTAAATGATGAGTTTAAAACATTCAAATTTAATAGAATTATTAACATGCTTAAATTTAGATCTACCATTATACTATTGGTTTTCTAATTTTTCTTTTTCATTTTTATATTTCCCCTTTGCTGCCTTCTTTTGGATTAGGTAAATTATTATTATTATTATTATTATTATTATTATTTTTAGTATTCTATTACTTTATCATTGGATTTTAGAAGATATCGCTTTGTATAGTATTTTTGGTGGTTTCCCTATAGGGATTATGGCACATATACTTACTTTTTTAACATTCTATTTAGAGTCAATATTTTATCATTTTAAAGGGTAAGCAGAAAATCATCAAAATATAGGTACATTTATTCTTTTATGTTGCATATTTCATTATAATTTTTGTTTTCAATTATCATGCATGTTTTAGAGAACTGAAGGGGAGAAGAATAGTCTCTCATATTTTACCAAAGGCTTACCATTTCTTTTACTCTTCCTTTATGCCTGATGTCACAAGTTTCTTAGTGATGGCAAATGCTCTTAGTTTCATGGAGAATAATTTTATTTCATTTTTGTTTCTCAAGAATATTTTTACGGGATAAAGATTTCTGAATATAGAATAACTTTTTATGCATCACTTAAAAAATGTTGGTCCACTTCCCCTTGACTACCATGGGTCCTGATATAAAATACACAGTATTCATATCAGACTTCTCCATTTGTCTTCAGTTTTTGGGTGCATTCACAAATGTTTTCTTTTTTTAATTTCAGAAATTTCATTATGGTATATCTGAGTGTAGGTTTTTATAGCTTATTCTCCTTAGTTTCCTGAGCCTTCTCAGGCTTCTGAAAGTTTTTTCTTTCACCAAATTAAAGAAGTTTCTGGGTATTTTTCTTCAGATTTTTTTCTCATATCATATGCTTTTCTTCCTCCTGTGATTCAGATAACACCATTCTTAGGCTCTTTGACACTGTTTCACAGGACTCAGAGGCTCTGTTCATTTTTTTAAAAATCTCTTTTTACTATTTTCTTTGAAATGGTTAATTTCTCGTGATCTGTATTCAAGTTATCTGCCTCTTTTCTTCTGTTATCTCCATTCTCCTATTTAGCCATCCAGTGAATTTTCTATTTTGACTTCATATTGTTCAATTCTAAAATTTTCATTTTTCATCTTTGTATATTCTTCTCTTTACTGAGACTTTCTATTTTTCTATTCATTATGTAAATGTTTGCATTTGCCTGTTAGAGCATGGTTATAGTATCTCTTTAATATCTTTATCTGATAAATACAATTCTGTCATTTTGGTTGTGGTATTTTTTATTGTCTTTTTCTTTAAGAGTTAAGACTGCACTGGTTTCTCATATGCCAAATAATTTTGAATTATATCCTGGGCATTTTGAGTATTATGTTATGAGACTCTGACTCTGTCTTAGATCATAAGAAAAGGGTTGATTTTCTTCTCATATTAGACAATCGACCTATTCAGGCTTATGAAACAAACTCTGATCTGCTATCTTTGGATTGTGACTCCAATGTCTGTATCATTTCTTTAAGTGTTTTCAATGCTATTTGGATCATTATGTATGTTATTTTCAGGTAGCAATTTTTGGTCTGGGTGATTGTCTTTATTACAGCTTAATTTCAAAGCCTTATTATACTATCTGTACTCAGACGTTTACATGCTCAGTTCAGTTTGTTCCAGCGGTTCATATACAACTTTGTGGTTTTAATCTCTCTCTCTCTCTCTCTCCCTCTCTCTCTCACCCCTCCCCCTCCCTGTCTCCTCTCCCTCTCCCTCTCCCTCTCCCTCTCCCTCTCTGTCTCTTCTTTCTCTCTCTCTCTCTCTCTCTCTCTCTCCTCTCCTCTCGTTTGCTCTCACTCTTGCTCTCTCTTCAGCTCCCGCACTTTTGCAATCTCCATAATACTTCTTAATTCTCTGGAACCTCTTTTCCACATCCTCTGGTCAAAAATCCCAGGCTTTAATTTGCCTGTTCTGTGTACTTCTCATAACTAAGTTTGTATTTGGAGCCAAACAGTGGGAGGACAGCAAGAAGCCGAAGAAGCAGGGGTCTCCCCTATGTTCTCAGGATCATGATTCCTCTGTTTAAAAAAAAAATGGTTAGGCAAGGTACTGTCAATACTGTCACATTGGGGATTAAGTTTAAACATGAATTTCAAAGAGAACAAACATTCAAACCATGGGATCACTTTATTTACATTTTTCCTTTAATCCCCATTTCTATCCCATGAAATGTAAGCATCATTATTTCCAATAAGAACTAGAGAGATGGCTGGGCATAGAGGTGAGAGAATTGTTTGAGCCAACGAGTTCAAGACCAGCCTGGGCAACATAGTAAGACCTGGTTTCTATAAAATAAAAATAAGAAAATTAATTAAAGAAAAGAAAAATGAAAAAAAGGAAATGTTCCCTCTCCTGGTTTTAGGTGTCTATTGAACCACCACCATTAATGCTTTGGCTATAGAATTCTCTCAGGGCTAGAGTATCGGAGATAACAGAAAAAAGGAAGAAAAGTAGCCACCAAGATTTCTCCCACTCTCTGTTTGAGAAGTCCCCTTTCCTATTTCTTGAAGCTCCTGGAGCTCTTTCTGCCTTCATCCAGTATGCAATTTTATGCTGCCTTTGTTTCTAGGCCAGGAAATACAAGAGAGGGGAAAAACGTCAATTTCACCACAAGTTTAGTGATACCTTGAATTATCATCTTGTTTCCCAATCTACTTACTACCATTTATTCTTTATAGTCTTCAGATACCTGTATTTAGTCTTGCATTCAGTGGGAGAGACCTCTGTTCAAGAACCTCCATATTTTGGCCTGCTAAAAAAACATGATTTTAAAAAGTGACGAAAGAAGAGTGAGTAACGGAAATTGAAGGAAGGGAGTATAGTTGGGGATTATAGACAGGAGCAAGGTCATAAATAGAGGGTGTTTGGGTTTCATTCTAATAACAATAAGAAGTTTCTAAAGAATTTTAATCAGGACACATATAATATGTATATTACAAAAAGATCACTTGTATTGCTGTATAGAGAATGAATCATGGGAATTTAAGATGTGTGTTGGTGGTTTAAACATCAAATACCAGTTGCATAGAGAAAAACATTTTCAAGGTGGAGTACAATAATTTGTCAATGGATTACATATGGGGAAAGAGGAAAGCAAATCGATAAGGATGATGCTGACATTTTTACCTTCAACAACTGGACAGGCAACAGTGACATTTACTGAAATGAAAAAGATGGGGAAAAGGCAAGAGTTAGACCTAAATATAGAAGGGTTTCTGATCCTTTGGATGTGCTACATTTGATATACCCATTATGCATCCAATTGGAGATGTCAAGCAGGCAGTTGGATTCATTCCATTCCATTATTACAGTATCTACTGATGGTGAAATATCTTGGATATATTTAGCATAGGTAAAAAAAAAAACCATCTAACAAAGCATGCATAAAACACTCAAATATATTTCTCTGTTTCTCACAAATACTCATGATGGGCCAGTAGTGCCGCGTTACTATGGGCAGAAATCATCTTCTATTTTCCTTAAAGCTTATCTGACTCACATTTGATGATGATGGGTTGATTGGAGGTTATTTCAAAAGAAGCCTAAAGTACTTAAATTTTATTATATTACTTACAGTAGTAAATCAGTATTTTTTTGGTCTCTTTTATAATCAAAGTACAATATAATGCACTATATCTCAATGTCTGAGTTATTTCAAACAGAAAAAGATATTTCAGTATTTTATTTTAACAGTTCACATTGTTCTTTTTCAGGCCATGTCACTTTGATGCCTCTCTGCCTGTGTGTGATTAATAGATGATTCTTTATCCCTCATTTGGTCTTCTGGTCTCTAATGAGTCACTATTATTCAGAACACCCGCTTAATGAAAAAAACACTGCTTTCTGGATCCATTTTTATCATCTAAGGTTTAGAACTTAAAGACCACCTGGATTTCTACTTGCTAACAAATCATGACAATCTTTCAGCTCCTCATTACGTCTGAATTATTAGCCTAAATCAGAAACTGTGCACACACGTGTGCACACACATACATACACATACACTGTACACATATATGTGCATACACACACATTAACTCTGGTAAGCAATATAGGATGACCCTATACTTTTGACATTCTGTCTGTATCTCTCAGGATGAGGGATGTAACAGGAGCCATGTTGCTCCAGAAATAAGAGACTGAAACAGAATGGCGTCTAATTAAAATGTTTACAACATTTCCCATGAGATATAAGCCACTGACATTTTCCAGACTGCAAGCCAAGAAATGCTTAGGATTATACAGATGTACTTTGCAATCTACAATTGCCGTGCAATGAAAACATAGCTTAGACACAGTTCAGGAAATATAGATTGGTTAACCTTTCTTTAGAACTCAGAAATTAAAAGTTAGGTCCGATGAGAATTTATGGTAAGTTGAGCAGCTCATCTCTTCTCAAAGTAAATCAAGAATCCATTTTCTCTTTTTCATAAGTCATCTTTCTCTAGAGTAGTTTCTCTCATCTGTATCTGAGGCTGCCGAAACCACAGCTGCTTCATTATATCTCCTCCTCCCAACTGCTCTACTCTTCCCCCTAATTGTCACAGTTTGGCAGTCCTGCACTACCTTATTTCCAAGATGTGAGCAATGATGCTAACCTCAGCTCTCTTAACCTCAGCTCTCTGTCCATTCCTCAATTTCTCGTAATATCAGTCATTCATGACTTCTAATGATAAATGTTTATTGAGCAATTAACTACCCTGTTCCAGGCACCCTTAGAATGATGGAAATGTGTCAATAATCAAAGTAGACATAACTTCTATTCTCATGAACTTTGCATTCTGGTGGGGAGAGGGAACAAATAATGAACAAAAAATAGGCAAAGAACATTATTTTCTGTGGTGATGAATACCATAAAGAAAAATAAAACAAGTTAGGGGAAAAGATAGTGCTAATGAGAAAAGTAATTTGGTCCTTTACCTTCAATCCTTCAGCATGCACATCTTCACTTCTTTCCTTCAAGGATTGGTATTGCCCTAGAATTGGTTCTTTTCCTCACAGGAGCATTCATGAAGACCCCAAATGCTCAACTTATTTTTCATAGTTCATTCTTATTAGTCTAAAATAACTATTTTAGCCTTACAAAGGAGAGTGCAGTTTGTCACTCCAAGCTTTGTTTCCTATCAGCAATGGATGTAAGTCTTTGCATTATTATGCAAAGCATCATCAGTTCTTGCTCTTTTACTCTCTGAGACCTGAAGATTTTTCAGTACATTGTCTAATAGAGACATCTATCTGTTGCTTCTACTTATTTTTCCAAAAATGCTGTAGAATCTTTGTGAGGAAACTAAACATTCCTGTACATTGAGCTAGACTTGATTCTTAAGCAAGATTCTTTCTTGTCCTAATCACTGTAAGTGGAAAGGTGGCAATATACAAGTATTCTCCCCCTGTGCAGAGAAATGGATTGCAGTGTGATGAAAGAGAGGAGATATTTTACTCTTTCAGTAAAAATCAGTTAAGATAGAATATGCTTTGGAACTAAAAAAGTATTCCATATTAACATTTCTATTAAACTGAGTTTTACCTGGAAAACCTGCAGACATGTTTAGAAGCTAAGTATGAATTTGGCTAAAGCATAAATATAAGAAAGCATTCTTAACTGTTAATAAACCTCTATATGCTAAAGATAGGCTTTACGTGGCTGTTACTTTAATCAGGAATATTTTCCAAAACTGCTTATATTTATTTACACCTTCTCTCCAAAAGGACCCATAGAGAACAGCTTCTGGGGTTTTTTTTCAACTTGCGATAATCACCACTCAGCTAATGTGCAACAGGCGTTCTAGTGGCCTTTCCAAATGTCCACTGTATAGCAATATATAGGCATAAAAGCAGAATATAATTGGGATCACCTTGGCATGTACACTTTCACAATAGACCTAAGCAGAAAGCTGTATAAATCGTATTGCTTCTTAGCTATCAGTAGCAGGATGAGCACATGGAGCTGCTTTTTGGGTGGGGGTTGGGGGGTGATGATAGATGATAGATCTCTATTTTATGTGCAGTGGAATATATTAGCCATATGGCACAAAGGATTACATATCCAGTCTAGATTCAACGATACCAAAGGGCTATACGAGGTTTGAAAACAATTTCAGAACAATGGAATTTCATTTGTCGAATAGTATTTTTTCTTGGAAAATCAAAACACGTTCATTGACCTAAAGTAAAAATTCTAGATAAGCAATTTTAAAAAGACTTAGCACTGTTAAAACCTTAGGGCATTTTTCATATGCCTCTTTTTCATAGAATTTATGACTTTTGTATTAATCTGGTGGGTAGTCTGATCACTTTCTTTATACCTGGCACTGTGAAAGATTCCATAGTGAGCAAAGATGATTAAGTTTCTGCTCTCAGATTCTATAATATGATGTAAGTATCTTCCCATGTTGATATATATTCATTATCACATAAGTGTCTAAATCTATACTTTTTATATTATTTAACCTGGTCTCATGCAGACATTTCATTTTTCTCTACCCTTCTGTATTATTCACAATAATTCTCCTGTGGAAATCCTGGAAGAAAATGTCTCTTTCCTTCCACCCAGTTCAATTTGACCTCATACCTTCTCCTCTAATTAGAGCCAGGTGTTGATCTGATTGTATCATTTGCACTACTGTAGAAATGTGCACTATTGTAAGAAGTGCTTTGTATGCAAACCAAAAGAATACTTGAATTCAAAGTGTGTAGTGGTTTTTGATGCCATCATATTAGCGAGCAATTCTTTAAAAGCCAATTCAGGTGGCACATGGTGGTTCATGCCTGTAATCCCATCACTTTGGGAGGCTGAGGCAGGCAGATCACTTGAGGCCAGGAGTTCGAGACCAGCTTTGCCAACGTGGTGAAACCTCATCTATGATAAGAATAGGAAAATTAACCATGCCTGGTGGTACAAGCCTGTATTCCCAGCTACTTGGGAGGCTGAGGCATGAGACTCACTTGAACCCAGGAGGTGGAGTTTGCAGTGAGCCGAGATCGTGCCACTGTACTCTAGCCTGGGCAAAAAAACAAGACTCCATCTGAAAATAAATAAATAAATAAATAAATAGCCAGCCAGACAATTCAGGAAAAATCAACTTGCTAGATATTTACAGAATGACTTAATTTTAGACACCTAGCACTTCTTATTTCCGGACATTTTATGCAAATGGATGAGCTTTTTCTTAAACATAGATTATTTTTCTTTAGATTGAAAACATACTTTCTGAGAATTGTTCATTTGACAAATTGACTTCAGACATATTGTTTATCTTCCCCCACTCAATGAAACATTGCTGAAAAAATGATTTTCACTTGGAGGAGTGCAGGTAGTAATACTTACTTATCCAAGGTCAAACTACCATCCCTTTATCTAGCCTCACAAGGATTTGTGTATATGAATCAGAGCAATAAGCTCACAGAGCTCACCTTCCTTTCTCACGGTATCAAGATTTATCCTGATAGGTGGAAGAATGAAATTATAACAATGTCTAATCTCATGTCCATGAATAAAAAGGGCTTCCTAAATTTGATTTATAAATGATCATTAGACTTGGCACTTATAGCCTATATGATTTTTCACAGAGATCAGTTTTGCCTGCAAAGCGTTAATGTAATAAGCTGAGTCATCATCTCTTATATTTCACACCATTGCTGAGTTCAAGGATAGGTACTAGAAATGGTCTTCAGAAAGTTTTCTCTCATTCTAAAACACTTGGATCTGTAGTCACAGCTGGACTTCGTATGATTTCAAAGCCCCACAGCTGCTTAAGAAACCCCATGACTCTGCCTTGATATATAGCGGTTCCTTGAAAATGTGAAAAGCCAGAAATGAAATCCTAATTTCATATAATAGAAATATAAATTAGAATCTCTTCTGTGCATTGCATTTGCATGGAATTGATGGTAAATTCTGTTCTTTCTCCATCATTTTATCCTTTTTTCTATTCATTGTTGAGCACATGGAAGGTACAGGCAGGCTGAGTACAACTATTTACTAGGCTTGAAAATAAGAGGAACAAAACACAATCTAAGGAAGTAAATACATTGCACTATATAAAATTTAAAGTAAACACTACATAAAGAGGACATAATTCATCCTTTGTTTTCCTACTAGATAAGAAAAATCATATAGCAAAGCGTAATGTAAGATGCAGTAGTTACCATACATTTAGTATAATGGCTTAAACACATTTTCTCTGTAGGAAGTATTCCTATGATAATAGGGCAAGATGAAAAATTGCCTGTGATAAAAATAAAATATGAATGCAAAAGATAACTCAGTATCTATGACACTCCAAATACAATATTATATTATGCAAATATACATTTATTCATAATATATACACACTGTGAAATCATATTAAGTAAATATCAATATGTAATTCCATAGAGTTTCCTATGATTATTTTCTAAAATATTAAACTTAACATTTAATAAGTTCAAAGTCTTTTGCCCTACTCTAGTGCCTCAGGTTTTGAATTTAAAAGCTTTTACATTTTATAATGCCAACATGCAAATAAACACTAGCCTAACCATTAAAAAGCATTAATCAAGTGTTGTTTATACTGTCTGAACTTGTCTAGGATGTACAGACAATGTTAACTCTTTTCTGAATGTATGTGAGTTTGCAGCAGAGGAAGTTTATGTTAACCAAAATGCTCAGATAATAAACTATTCAGCCACCTTTATTAACATATGCTGTGTAGCAGATTCCACTGTTCGACCACTCAGGATCTATTTGCTCTTTCTGCCTTACTTAGAGTACCCTGCTTTGGTTTGTGGAAGATGATGGATAATGATTCATGTAACCCAACATGAGAATTCTGTTTCTTGCTTTGACATTCACCTTTGCACCTAGTGGTGATCTCGGGATGCAGTTGAGGTTAGTGAGGCTCAGAAGAAAGTCTTTTGGAGGAAGTGGGTGACTTTCCTGGTAAATCAGTACAGACATAGCTACCCCTCTTTTCCTCATTCCTGCTGTGAGCATGGCCGTGCTATCTGGATTTGTAGCAGCATCTTGGAACCAGGAAACAACTATGAGAAACAATGCATGCATCCTGACTATAGTGGAGTGGAAAGATAGAAAAATCCATTTCTAACCCACACTTCACTTCACTTATTTAAAAAATAAAAACTCTAACTCATAAGGATTTCTCTAATACTTATTTTCCAAACTAAATCCTATGTCTTTAAATCTGCACGAAAGATTTCCTTACTGTAGCAGGAGTTTAAGTGGACAACTCTACCATGATTCAGGTCCTCATAACCAGATTTTATGTATAAAAATGTATAGCTCTCTTAATACATGTCAAGTCTGCATTTTACGAGGGCTGTTCGTTTAGCTTTGTCAGTTTTTCTATTTCCTTGGCCCAGTTTCTTTTCTCTAGTATTCTCCTCCAAATAGAAGCTAAAATTATCTGAAATCTATGACCAAAGAACCTCAAAAATAGTAGAAAAGGACTAAAGGAATCTAATTTCCCAGGTTGTTTGGGCAGTCCATCATGCTCAATTTTTCCATGCCACACTGCAATGGGAGTTAAGAATGATCTTGTCTTCCCTTGGGCCACCTGCTCAGGACACTTTGTGTAAGGCATGGGAGTGCTACTGCAAATGGTATAGAACATGCAGTAGACGGAATTGATGGCAAAGATAAATAAATCATCTGTTCATATCAGGTATGCACCAGGTGAATATCAGCTCTGAATATAGACACAAATAGAATGTAATATTGACTTCTGTGGTTATAAATGTTTTATAAACAGATTGTGTGTTTTTCTTAGCATTGAAAAGAGACTAGAGAGAAAAGAATTTGAAGTAGAAGCAAAGGACAAACAAAAAACATATAAATATAGGTTTCAGTTGCCACTTACAAAATACAACTAACTAATTTGACCCAATGTAGAGTTTAACATACTGAAATCAGCTTAAGGTTAGGAGAGACAAAGAAAAAGGTTAAAGGTAGAGAAAGTGATGAAGTCAAATGCTGCTAATATGATGTAATATGAGGGCCAAAAATCAATCATTATATTTAATGACATGGAGGCATTGGTAATCTTCAGAAAAGCAATTTCTATGGAATGTTTGGGTGTGCAAAGGAGGAACAAGTTTAGCCACATCATGAGTAAGCAATGAGCCAAATCTGGAATGTGGGACATTCTACAGGACAACTGTCCTGACTCTTCAAACAAGTGAATGACGTGGGAAAAAAGGGGATAGGGAGAAAGGTTGTTTTGGATTAAAGGATATCTAAGGGCCACAGCAATCAAATAAAAACTGTACCACTTGTTTGTATCCTGATTAAAACAAACTAGAAAATTGGAGAAGGTTAATTATGGACTGTTTATTAAATGGTATTAAATAATTACTGAAAATTGTGTTCAGTGTGCTAATATATTTGTGACATGTAAAGAAATGTCCTTTATGTTATTTTTGATGCATTCTGAAGAATTTGGGGGATGAAATTATATGCTCTTTGGTGTTAGCTTTGGAATTCAGGAATAAGAGAGAGGGCATGGGGAATAAAAAGGATAAAATATAAAGGGACCAGGCTTCAGACAGATCTGTATTGAAATTTGGGGTCTGCCCATTGTTGCCTTTATAAGGCATGGTACAGTAAGGCATATAGTGCTTGGAATATAAATGAGTGCATAGCAGTAGGTATTTATTAAATGAATGAATTAATGAACAGTGAATTCGTAGACTTGATAGTAGATTATGATGAATTCCAATATTTTGTAAACAAAAAAGTTAGGAGGGACATACACATATATACACACCTAAAACTATTCTTCCATCATAGTGTAAATTATATTCTACATAAAATAGAAAACAAGAATGAGAATTGACTAACTCTGATAATCATCTATATACTAATCTCATCTATATCTTAATGAATGCTTAATCTTATGCATTTGTTGAACACCTGTTCTGGATAAGGCGCTGGGCTTGGCATTTGGAAAATATAGTGAAGGCATAGTCAAAGTCTTTGCCATTTAAAAATATGTAAACTATCTGGAATTGGGAAGGGAGGCATATGCTTCAAACCAAGGCAGATAGAAATTAGTCAATAGATGTTTGAGTAACACAGTGAGAGGAAACAGAGAAAGGATTGATTTTTCTGGATGGGTAAAGCAGGAAAGTCTTCATCATTTAAATAAAATTTGAAATTGGAGACTAAACGTCTTAGTAAGATCTGGTTGTGGTGTTTTGTTTTCTCCTGGCAATGAGAGAGAGATTACACAAATCAAAAGTTTATTTTTTCCTAGTCAATAGGCATTAAAACAGCCTTTGGTCTTTACACTTTGATCCTAAGTGATTTTTTTTCTCAAGAACCAGAGTTTATTTGACCATTGACTCACACACTCCCCACAGCTGACTGTAAGACTCACTTCCCTTTTTAAAGAGCTGCCACTTGACTCTCCAAAAATATATTCATATGAATAAAGAATTTAAAGACCAAAGATGTTATAAATCATCATGCAAATAAATAGCTCCCACTAAAATGTTGGAAAGGGCAATGTGAATGCTGGTGATGGTAGCTCCAGAGATACCTGAGCTTTGCAAGGATGAGAAAGGACAGTGCTGTTGCTGCTATGGTTGGCATTGGATTCACTTTTACCTGTGCATCACATGCCCTACTAAGCTGTTTCTCCCTCTTTTAATTTAGATATGGATGAACAATCTGGGGGGGGGGAGCTGAATTTATTCTAGCTTGCTTAATTGTTAGTTTCTATTCCAGCAAAATGATAGAGTAAAAATGGAAGGACACGGAGAAAATAACACTTCCAAGGAGCATAACTGAGTTTGTGTTGAAGGGTACTTAGTCTGATATATGGCAGAGTTCTGAAAAATGAATAGATATGTCACTTCAGTACAAAAGCCTAACCCTTTTATTTACCAATTCCCTTGTGTTTAGTTAGGAGTTCAGATCGTTTTGAAAGCACTCCTCCGTAAATTAAAATACTCTCCAGATGTTTTGGCACTGTAAATGGCCAGGCTAAAACTCACTTTTAATGAACTGTATTTTAATGTCAGTCTTTCTCCTGTCTTCTTAAATGACAAAGAACTCATCTGACTTTGTAATGAATGCTCAACTGTTCTATTACCAATTCTGTCATTTATTGTGCCTCTGTATTTTCCTGCAAATTCATGGTGATTTTAGATGTGCTGAGGAGAAAGGTTAGGAGATTTAGAAAGAAAATAAACCTAGAATCAGTGGGACATGAACTCTCTGCGTAGAATACAAAAACCCAGTTGTGACAATTTCCTTACAGAAAACTGAAGGTTTGAAGGCCAGAGAAAACATAAATAAATACAGAGGATATTGAACAGAATAAATAACCTGAGACTACAAGCTCAGAATCCATGACTTTGAGTCAGCTGTAATTCCTGTGTCACATTCCTGATATTTAGAATCAAAGGTTTAAAGAAAATTGTGTCCAAAGGTTTCAAAGAACTCGGCTTCAGGATTATTTGGATCGATGTATTTGGAATTGCTTTTGTTTTGTAAACTTACATATATATGATTTGTTTTTCTACTTTTCTGCCCACTGAATTATAAAACCACTGACATCATGACTAGATGCAGAGAAATGTTAAATAATTTTCTTTATAAGTTTCTCCTTTTAGAAGTCCTGATGTATTCAATATTTGTTTCATTTTGCCACATCAACTCTTTGAAAGACTTTATGCTGTCTTGATATTTCGAGTTTTTATAGCAATACTTTTATATGTTGAGTAACATATATGTTCAAAACTAGCTTTTTACTTATATATGTAACAATCCTTATAACAACCCTGAAAGATGAGCTTAATTATCTCATTTTGGACATATAAAACATATGGCTGAGAGAGATTTAATTGTCTAAGGTCACAGAGCTAAGAAATGGAAGAGCTCAGAGATTTGAACCCTATATTAGTCCATTTTCATGCTGCTGATAAAGATAAACCCAAGACTGGGAAATTTAGAAAAGAAAGAATTTTAATGACTTACAGTTCCACATGGCTGGAGAAGCCCCATAATCATAGCAGAAGGCAAGGAGGAACAAGTCACATCTTATGTGGGTGGCAGCAGGCAAAGAGAGAGAGACTGGGCAGGGAAACTCCCCCTTATAATACCTTCAGATATTGTGAGACTTATTTGATGTAACAAGAACAGCACAGGAAAGATCTGCCCCCATGATTCACATACCTCCCACCGGGTTCCTCTCCCATGACACGTGGGAATTGTGGAAGTTACACTTCAAGATGAAATTTGAGTAGGGACACAACCAAACCATATCAAACCCTGTTGAGCCTTACTCCGAAATCCATGTACTTTTCTGTCTGGAAACCTCATTTTGCTATGTGGAAGTGAAACTCACAAACAACCTTATAAAGCAAGGATCAAGTGTCTCAATCAACACCTTGGTTTGCCCAGGATTGAGAGGTTCCTTGAAACATGGAACTTTCAGTGCTAAAACTAGGAGAGTCATGGACAAACCATGAAGTTTGTAACTGATAATGATTTGGCTGTGTCCCCACCCAAATCTCATCTTGAATTCCCACGTCTTGTGGGAGGGACCCAGTGGGAGGCAATTGAGTCATGGGGGCAAGTCTTTCCTCTGCTATTCTCATGATAGCGAATAAGTCTTATTGTAACCAAGTCACAGGATGGAACAGGGCTTAGCTCCCTCCCCGATTTAATGTGCCCGAGGTTCTTGGCCTCTGTTTGCCCCTAGAATGGGGAAGGGGCCCTGGTGGCACAGTGAGCTTACAGTTCAAGTAAATATCGGACCCAAAGAGTTTAGCAGAAAGCAATTTATTAGGCAGAGAGAGAGAGAGAGAGCTCCCATGCTGGCATGGGAGGGGAATCCAAAGGGGATATCCATACAGGTAGCAAGGGAAAGACCGTTCCTACATTGTTGTGAGAAGGGATCCCAGAAGGTGAAATTGTGCAGGTAAGGGGCAGTGGGGTTTTAACTTTGAAGTTATTGTGGCTCCATTCATGTTCTTGTCCAATGAGAGGAGTTTTTTTTAAACTTCCTCTGGAATGATTGCTCTTTGACTCTGATCCCAGATTGGTTGCTTGAGCCCACAACAGAGCCCCTCCTTCCAGGGCTTTTGGCGGGCTTTCTGAACAAAGGAAGCTCACCTGGAATTTCTACCTATGGATGGGTGGTGGGGTGGGGGGAGTTAGACAAAGAACTCTAGGTTCCCATGGGGAGGTGGATGGAGGCATGGGCTGGGAAGTTCTTGCGTTTGAAATCACGCCCCTTGTGGATCCAGGAAGGCAGGGTTTTTTCTTAACACATTCCCTCATCATGAGATCTGATGGCTTTAAAAAGAGGAGCTTTCATGCACAAGCTCTCTCTTTGCCTGCTGCCATCCATATAAAATGTGACTTGCTCCTCCTTGCCTTCTGCCACGATTGTGAGGCCCCCTTCAGCCACATGGAACTGTAAGTTCAATTAAACTTCTTTCATTTGTAAATTGCCTAGTCTCAGGTATATGTTTATCAGCAGCATGAAAACGAACTAACACAGTAACTTACATGCCAGGAAGAGCCCCTATCACATACTACAACAAAACATTGAAAAAAATTTATTGGTAGAATGGATACATAAATGAAGTGTAGTTTATCATAAGTTTTCTTCTAAACAGTAAAAAGTGACTTGAAATCTTAGAAGCATCAATGTGTAAACTAAATACAGATTTACAGATATAGAAATTTACAAATTTATAAGTAAGTGAAATTATATAGAGCATAGTATGACTCAGCAGAGTTTATTTGTTACTTATGGATTCTAAGTCCTGTGATAAACGTTACAGAAGTAATGCATCATATTAATTTGACTATTATAATCACCCAAGTATATAAATTCAAATAAAAATGTCTTTATTGAATCATATTCTTTTTGCAGTTCCACCATACAGGAGGTATTTAGGTTAATAAATGTATATTAGAATTTGAAGCAAGGGAGAAATATGTATGCTTGTATATATTAAAAAAACTATGATAAGTATTTAATGAACTTGACATATTTCCTCATGAACATGTCTTTCAATCTTGTTCCTTGAAACTCACTGTTAATGTAGATAAAGCTGCCACTCTGTTTATAGTCATAAACTACTCAAGAATATTATGTTGAAAGATCCTATCTTTAAGACTTTTTTATTTCTTTCATTAATTCTATTATTTAATTTGAATTTATGAATATCAAAAGAAGGTTTTGAAAACGGATTGTGGAAAAGCTTCAAATCAATGAGCTCTTTGAAATGCACTTGGTTTTACTGTATTGCTACTTCATTTGCTTCCTGCATTATACCACTATTTTGTTAAATTTTGCATTTGAAATGTAATTGCCTATTCAGTAATTCCTAGCATTAGTCAGATTTCTTGGATGACATAAATATTGATTTACTTTTACTTTGACTGATAAAAAGAATCACTATCACTGAAGCATGCGGAGGGAAATAAAAAACCCTCTGTTGAGGTCTATTCAAAATCCTTTCGTTTGAGCAATTTGTGTTTATAATTTTTTAATATGCCAACTTTATTGCAAAAGACAAGTAAACTCGAATAGCTTGAGTAAAATTGGAAAGGTTGCTTTTGTGGATTTTTGACTGTCACTAGTAGCGGCACCATCAGTAGGGCAGCCGTCAGTATCACCACTAATGGGATATAAAAAAGCCATTTGGAGCCTTTTGTGTTTGATAACAATACCTATGAAAAAGAATAAAACAAAAGAAACAGGTAAAATATACTCTATTGTAAATGAGAATTTAATGTTCTAGTATATTCATTTCCTGAGTAAGGCTGCAAGATGCCTGGTCAATAAGCATGAGGTTGGAACAGCATGAAAACACATTTCCGGAGGGATTTGATCCTGTGCTATAGTCTAATAACATTTCTTTCACATTGGAGATAACACAGAAAGAAAGGTGTGAAGAGACAATTTTCTTCAGTCCATTTATTTCCTGAGTGTAAACCAGGGTTTCTCAATTTTGGCACTATTGGCATTTTGAGCTGGATAAATCTTTGTTGTAGGTCTGTCCTGCACACTGTTGGATGCTAAGCAGCATCCTTGGCCTCTACTCACTAAATGACAGTAGCATCTCCCCATCTCTAACGATCAAAAATGTCATCAGATATTGCCAGATGTACCGGGGGAGGGGGCGGGGGGCAAAAATTTCCCAGTTGAGAGCAATTGGTGTAAACTACAGTATCTTCTTCTTCAAGTATATCACATTTTAAAATCAGGTTAATTACCCAAATAACTTGTAGCTATAGAAGAATAGGATTAGCTGCTCCAAGTGGGAAAATGGATATGCAGGAAAGAACTAAAAAGAAACTTATGGAAAGGTTAGGGCAAAAACTTTGTCCTTTAACTCTGAGAATGGTAGAAGGTGTGTCACTATTTCACATGACCTCTGCCTCTATTAGCATCTGCTGTACCTTATTTGCACGTATTCAGCCAACAGCTAAGGACTTCATGAACTTGACTCACTGAAGGGGTCAGACTGCCATGTCCCTGAATTGTTCTGAAATAAATTCTCCATTGCATTAGGCACGAATAAGCTTTTCTTTAATGTCAGGCATGCTTATCATCTTATTCCTCCTCATTTTCTTCCAGAATATGTGTGGGCACTGAAAGGGCAGTTCTGCCCTATGGATTCAGTTCCTGTAATACACGTTCCATTTACTGGATACAACACATTTTTAGATAGTTTTTGGTTCCTTGCTTTCTTATAAAGGTTAAAGTATATTTGCAGTGTTTATATCAACTGATATACAAAATAATTTTAAAAATTAACCTCATAGTAATGCTTATGGCAATGGTTCCCAAATTTGTGGTCCCCTGACCAGTGACATCAGCCTCACCTGGGAGCTTGTTTGAAATGCAAATTGTCACACCCTATCCCAGGACTACTGTGTTAGAAACTCTGGGGTGGGTCAAGCAATCATCTGTGCTTTAGCAAGCCCTCCAGACGATTCTAACAGACACTAAAGTTTGAGACTTGTCTGTGTGCAGCTTTCATTTTGAGGGATGTTGCAGTTTACCTGAAAAGTAGAATGTGAGCACCAAATGCCATTGAATATTTTCCTTTAGCTATTTGTGGGATAGCAGATTTCTACAAGTCAGAGAGCTTTAGAATATTCACTAAATGCAAAGCAAAACATGTATATTAATAGCATCTCCCAAGCTCATATTCACTTCATTTTTTCTCTTTTTCTTCTTCCTCTGCTTCTAAGAGGCCATAAAACATTTTCTCTTAGCCCTGTAAATTGGCAGTAATTGACAGCCAGTCTGGGAGTTGGGCTATAATTCCAACTTTGAAGGAGCCAGGGGCATGAACCCCTGCTTCACCTCCTAAGATGGATATTGGGTCAGGAGCAAGGAGCAGTAGGGTAAAGGTTTCCCTGGAAGCTTGGAGTCAAGGCTATTGCCTACAGCCTTTGCTTTCAGTACATTGAGTTCAATATGAGGGCTGCCAAATGAATATACCTCTCACCAGCATTATGGTCATTTTTCTTTTTAACCTACACCTGAATGACCCAGGAAGGGTTATATCCAATAATAAATTTATCCATGCTAGCTGACAAACTCCACATGTTCCCATCACCCTACAGAAAACAGTGCAAGAGATTCTAAGCCAAGCTAGTGCTCCATTTAGCAAATCGCAAATAATAACATCATCTTGGCAATTACAAGCTGTTTCATGCTACTGACATGTCAGCAGTAGTAATTGAATATGTAAAACTTCTAATGCTATCAGGTGTCAATCTGTGCCTCATCCTGTCAACAAATCCTTCATGAGCATCTATTATATCCAAAAATAGTGTGCATAAAATTAAATATCATAGTCCTTGGCATCAAAATGCTCACAATCCCATCAAGGAAACGATAAACCAATAGTTATTTAAGAGCTAAATGCCATGATCAAACACATGCTAAGAACTAAAGTAAACTTACATCTGGATTTTTTAAAATACTATGATATTTCACATTTTATCCCTATGACCTCTTTCTTAATGTTATATTTCTCAAGTCATGTATATTTTCTGATTTTTGGCTCAGAGATATGCAAAAAAAGGTCTATGGACTTTATTTTCAGTCTAATTTTTCTGCTGACTTGTATATATTATTTTCATACTAAACTGCTTCCTGTTTTTGAAATGTATGAAGGAATGTAGACATCTTTCTGGAGGCAACAGAGTCATTGTATTTATAAGTATAGGAGTAACACAAGCATTGGCATGTTTTAGGGCATCTGGCAGGTTTTGCAGGAATGGTTGGTGGTGAGAAAATTCCTAGGAGAGAGTAATAGATACCATAGCCTAGAATTTGGGCAGCAACTCAAATGGAGGCCGATGAAAAGTAAAATTAAAACAGAGTGTGAATCATGTCTTCACATAGAAAAGTGTCAAAGCTCTCTTTAATAAGGGTGATATTTAAAACAATAGAACTGGTTCACTGCAGAAATATTTCCATTTAGATCCTCAAAGAAATTAATAATAAATTAGAGAGCAATATCAGTAAGGTGTTTGAAAAGATAGATAACTAATAAAAAAGGAATCTTTCTGTAAATATATGAGCATCTATTAAAATGGTCCTCCCATAATATTTTATTTACCAACCTATTCTGCTAGACTCTCAACTTGAAAAATATATATGCTCATAAAAAATAAAGCACAGAAATGAAATTCCTACCCTAGGGAGTGATAGCTGATCTGTGAGAAAGTTTATTTTTGTGTACCACTCTCACCGTCATCATCACCACTGCCAAAAGGTGCACCTTTTCTAGTCTTTACCATTTCAGTTTATAGCAACTTCATTGACCTCACTGCTCAATTCAGAAACCTAGAGATGTGTCTTCACTTATCTCTCTTATTCTTCATTTAATATTAAGTCCTGTGTGTTCTACCACTAAACTGTCACTCTAGTGACATCATCTGAGTTGAGGATAAGACCACTTCTCCCTTGAATATGTTGTATCGTGCTAATTACTTTTCTCATCTTCACTTTTGCCTCCATCGTCCATTCTTTACATAAAAGATAGAGCAATCTTTTAAAAGAGTAAACAGGAATTCACCTTTTGAAAACACTTTAGTGGCTTACTATTGCTCTTAGAATGAAACTTAAACAATAGCATATAAGGTAACCATGACTAATACACTCAGATTACAGGTAAGGGAACCAAAGCTTTTAACACTTAATTTTATCAACAGCATATGATTGGCAAATGGCTGAGCCCAGCTAGCCTAAATCTAAATAAGTAATCTGCTACACATTTGCTGCCCCATGGAGTGCTGTGTTTATGGTACTACTGGATAGACATGACAAGACACATAAAGTTAATTATAGGACAGTCATGCCAAGAGCTGTCAGATGAAAACATTAATAATGATAATCGTAATATCAACAACTAAAATTTTCCAAGCATACATATTGAAGACCTATAAACTCAAGGCTCTGTGCAATGTATTTAATTCTCACAGCAAAACTCATTTACTCTGAATACCAATGTAGGATTTTGAACACAAATGGGTAGCATATGGAATTAAATATTCTGTATCAATATATCCTGTCACTTACTTGCTATGTGATTTGGAGAGATAATTAATTCTAAGCCTCAGTTTCCTCAGTCTCTGAAATGGGCTTAATGATAATGTTTATTTTATATAATTGCCTTGAACACAGAAAGGATATTTTATTATGAAACATCTGCAGCTAAAATAGTGACAATATCATCAGAGCTATGTTTACATATGAGTATGTGTTTAGATGTTTTTACTAAAATGGTTTAAGGAAATTTAAGTAATTGGTAATTTTAACAATGCTTTTCCTTTTTAAAATTTATTTTATTTTTATTTATTTATTTTTGAGACAGAGTCTTGCTCTGTAGCCCAGGCTACAGTATGGTGGTATGATCTTGGCTCACTGCAACCTCCACCTCCCAGGTTCAAGCAATTCTCCTGTCTCAGCCTCCTAAGTAGCTGGAATTACAGGCATGCACCACCATGCCCGGCTAATATTTTGTGTTTTTAGTAGAGACAGGGTTTCGCCTTGTTGGCTGAGTTGGTCTCAAACTCGTGACCTCATGATCTGCCTACCTCAGCCTCCCAAAGTGCTGGGATTACAGGCATGAGCCACTGCGCTTGGCAACAGTGCCTTTTAGTAGGTAGATCTATGTTGACAAACTGAGACCATGTAGAGGTAGTAGAATATAATCATGGTGGCTCAGTAACTAACATTTTTGCTTCCTTTAATATTAGCAATTTTATAAAAATATTTCATTAAAGATATTTAACTGAATGTAATTTAGTTATAGTCCATTTGTATCCAGAATTTAATCAGAATCAAAAGGATTAGGAGATCCACAGATAGATCTATATATTTGTTAGATGGATTTTACCGTATGCAATTGTGGGAGTTAGTTCAGTTCTTTTTGCAAGGTTCTTGTGTTTGCTTGCGATGCTGGAGCTTGCAGTCCATAAGGAGGGTAGTTGGAAAGGAAAGATGATTGTAAAGTGGGAGAAATAAAAGACAACCTAGAACTCACATATACAAGCAGGAGCCACCGAACAATAACTGAAATGCATGCCATTCCTTGTTGCCTCTGACCATGATGGTATAGGAGTCCATCAGAAGATGAGTCTCTTCACCATGGAGTTAAACACAAACACCAGGCCCCAGAGTCAGAAAAGCTAAAGAAATATCCAAAGGAAAGTACACTAGGTGTAGGTCCACCTCATGCCTCACACCAATAATTTAAGTAACCAGACTGACAAAAATATGTGCAAGATACAAAATAGTTGTTGATTTGCTTCCATCCACTAAATCACCTGCAAGAATCTCTCTTGGCCCACCCTAAGTGGAGATACACAGGGAAGGGTATTCTGGGAAATGTAACCCAGTACAACCAAGCCAATGCATTGCAGAGCCAGCACAATCTACTCCTTATCAATTTGGCACTCATTAACATCTTAAATCATACTTAGTCTACAAAAGCAATCATGGCAAAGTCAAACTTCCTCCCAACATCATCTGTCTCTTCAAAGTACATCTGAAAACAGGCTCCTTTTTTCTTTTTAATAGAACAGAATGTCTTTTTTTGTCTTCGGATGATATTTATTCTTCTCTTAATTCATGCTCCAAGTTGGATATCTTATAATTTCAAGATTAGATATACATTTAATTACTATTAATATATCTTATATTTGATAAGAAGATGAGAGAGGGGAAGAAAAAGAAGATAATTGCTTAACATAAATACAAACGTAGTCATATAAAAATAAGAAATAATTACACTGTTCTAGCCTTGTTTCTATAATTGGCCATGTGGTCATAACTAGTATTTATTGCTGCCTTCTTCCCCTACTCATTTCATATTTTCTTTGCACTCAGCTAGCCGTTCAACTGGTCAATATGGTGCAGTGACACAATTCTCGCTTACTGAAGTATCTGGGTCCTTAGTGAATCTTCCTGATTTGGGTTGCTATAGTTTTCCATCTACTTTAATCACAGAACCGGGGAATACTAACAAACATTCTAGGGCATCTTCTGCATCTGTAGTGTCCACCTAATTTCTCCTGGGTGGTTAGGATCTATAACTCTCTTCTTTGCCTGTTGATTCAGAGGCACGAGGAGCTCAAAGTGGCCAGGTGGAAGTCTCGACTTCCTCTTCAATGGAATCACTGTCATGTCTCCTGGGAGAACCATTCTTCTTTTGGAACCCAGAAGTCTAGACCAGCAGAAACTGAAGTTGTGAGGTTGGAAGACAAAAATCTAGTCATTGGATTGCTAGGGATAGTGTTGAGAGGCACCATTCTTATTTCTACCCCTTGGTTCCCAGATGTGTAAATCCTAGTTATTAGGGTTTACAACATCCTAATAACTAGTTATTAGAAACAACATCATATACCACACGCTGATTTAATTCACGTATTTTATCCTGGAGGACACTTTTTCTAGCCCTGCACTATGTTGCCATCTAGATTCTGTCATGAGTGAGACTTCAAAGGGCCTTTTCATTAGTCCATCAAGCTAGCTGCTTCAGCACAACAGAGTATATGATTTGACCAGTAAATTCCATGGGTTTGGGTATATTGCTGCACTTTATTTGCTGTGAAATGAGTTTCTTGGTCAGAAATGATGCTATGTGGAATACAGTGAATAAGATATCCTGTAAATGTGTGGACAGTTTTGAGATGCACTGCAAGTAAGAAGGCAAATCTATATCCAGATTGATAGCTTGACCAGTGAAAACCAAGTGCGGTGCCTACAATGACAAAAGTGGTCCAACATAATCAACCTGACAACAGGTAGCTGCTGATCATTCAGGAAATGGGGCCATATTGCAGGAATGGTATTTGTTTCTGATTTTGGCAAAAGGGGCACTCAGCATTGGCTGTAGCTATATTGGCATGGGTGAAAGAAAATTTATGTTGGTTACACCATGGATAACCTTGATTCCTGCCATGATGGCAGCTTTATTCATGAGCCCCTTATGTAATGACTGGAGTGTCTGGGAAGCCAGGCATGAAAGACATGTAAAGTCAGGGAGATTTAGAACTGGCTGGAAGCTACAAGCATAGGCTGGAGCCCAGTGAGAATTTACACTGAAACCTGTATGTATTCTCACTGCCCCTGAAATTTTTGGCATGGGTGATCTAAAGCAGTTGAAATTTTTCATCATAAAGTTAAACACACACACTTGGCCCAAGAATCAAAGAAACTGAAGGACAAGCTAAGAAAATAGGGAGCCGTCTCAGGCCCAGCTGTCGCCTCATGCCAATGAGGTCAGTTGAAAGATCAGCAGCAACATATATGAGCGACAACGTGGTGCCCATTTTGTTTCTTTTCTCCACATCTGATAGAAGAATGTCTTTCTAGTCCTCCCTAAACAGAAACATATCAGAAAGAGAATTCTAGAAAATTAAGTGCAGGCTAGCCAACTTAAACATTACAAAGCCACTTTAAAATAGTAGGAAATGTTAGGTCCCTAGATGATTGAAGTCATTATATATTTTTGATTTGGAGAACTTTATTATAGACAGAGAAGGAAGAGTTCTGAATTGGAAATCTGGAGATTGGGAGTTTCTGTCATTGTTCAATCATTGCCTAACCACACGATCTTTTTTAGTCCTTTATCCTCACCCAGCCTTCATTTCTTTAGTTGTAAAACAAAGTGGATACACTGGATTATATTTGAAAGGCTTCCCTGTGTAGTAGGTAAAATAATTGGTTTTCAAGCTGCAGAGAATCAAATTCTAGTTATACCCCCTTCTGATCTTGTGTAAGAGCTTGGGCTTTCTGTGCCTCAGTTTCCTCTTTGGTAAATAGTAATACATGACTCATAACAATGTTGTAAGAACTGAATGAATTAAAATACTTAAAGCTCTTAAAATCATGAGGGGCAGGTAGTCAACACAGATTAAATGTTAGCTAGTACAGTAGCTATAATTTGTCTGTGAATTTTATAATATCTTGTCTCTTGTAGAAGTCTAAAAACCATATTCACTGTCTCAAAATCAATGCTTTGTCAAACTTAGGAATTAAAAGGAAATTACCACAGGTCTTTGTAAATTTGTTTTGTCATTGGTAAATTATACGATTTTTCTCTTTTTTGATACTGATGCTATTAATAAGGATGCATTGAATATCCATGATGAGGTGGACATGGTAAAAATATGCAAATAAAGCAATTATTTAGTAGCCTTAACCAAGGGAGAGTGTAACAGGGTATGGAAGGTTATTAATGGCATAAAAAATGCTGACAAAGGAGCTTTTTCTTTTTAATAACAAAACCCAAAGAAGTGGGTTTCAAGTAATTTAAATAAATTATTCTGATATGTATTTGAAGAAGTACCAGAATTGATCTTTTATAGACATAAAATCTGATCCTAGTCAAATCTTTGCTTTCTTTGTACACACTCACCATTCTCTCCCCTTGTTTCAGTAACCCTAAATACCATGTGAGGGCATGTTATGAAGCCTGCTTACCCACCCTTCCCAAATAGCTGCCTGCTGTTCTTGCTCTTGTGAGCTTATTTCAGCCTTCATGTTCTTATTGAGAGTATAACAGGAAGACCCAGTTAAAACAGAATCATTACGTATCAGAAGAAAGAATCATCAGATTTAAAGAAAGAAGCAGAGAAGGGAAGGGGATTTATTGCCTCCACATAGCTGAGAAACCCAGTGGGCATTGTGGCTTCTGTCATGACTGCATCCAGAATTGCAAACAATGAATCTGCTTCTGTCTTTGCCTTTCCTTCTTTTCCCCTCCCTCACCCACTCATCACCATCCCTCAGCTTTGATATATTTATTATATATTAGCAGGTTTTTCTGTGTACCTAGAATAGTGGCTTCTAGCAGCTCCAGAGTTTGATTCTTAAAGCTGGTTGGTTCAGAAAAATAGGGTTAATGTATCTCCCTCAATGTCCCTATATTCTAATATAGTCTACTTTGGTTACATGCCCGTGTGTGTCAATCTGCTTGGGCTGCCCTAACTGAATGCCCCAGTCTGGATGTCTTAAACAACAGAAATTTATTTTCTCACAGTTCTGGAGGCTCAAAGTCCACGATTTTAAACTGCCAGCACAGTTGGTTTCCGGTGAGGTCTTTCTTCCTGGCTTGCAGACAGCCACCTTCTCATGGCCTGAAGTCCCTAATCAAATTCTATTTCTTGATCTGGGTATGTTTACAAACATTTTTTTCCTTAGTCACACAATTACTATATTTTGTTTTCCATGTCTGTGTTTTACCTAACAATAAAAAGGTAACACCATGGCTAAGTTATGGAATACCACGTTTCTGATTTAAAACCATATATACCAATTCCTGTTACAATAACCAAAGATAGCCAAAATTACCAAGGCTGAGGTTAATGTTACGGTGACTGTAATAATCTTATAAGAAAGGCAAGGAATAAATTGGGGAAAAATGGACCTATTACAAATAGAATGACACAAAACTAACAGCAAGGGGTGGTTACCCAAACTAAAAGAGCAGTACCAGGACTGCTGAGAAGTAGGTGACCTCTAGATGTATTAATAGGTGAGGCCTGGGAGAACGCGATGATTAATTCCATGTGTGTGGTGGAAGAAAAGGTTATACATTTCTGAATTGAACCACAAGGTCAATAGTGACATCATTCAAAGAAAGGGAACAGCTGAGGATGTAAAATAAGGTCTAAAAAAGTTGAGAAGGGAAGAAGATTATGAGTTCAAGTTAGACCAATTGTCTCTAAGGTACCAGTGATAAGTGCAAGTGAAATACCCAAGCAGTTTATATAATTAGAGGTCGCAATTCAAGGGAGAAATCTCAGCGAAAATAAATATTTGAAAGACGTCAGCATGTAAAGCACTATTGATCCATTCCCTGGAAACTATGTAGGGTGAGGTGGAAGGAGTATCATAGATTTCTAAAGATGAGCAACATTTAAAGACTGGGCAAAGAAATAAGAAATCCTCTCCCCTTAAAAACAGGGATTCTGGGATGAAGAAATATAATATAAGAAAAATCAGAAAAGTGAATTCTGGGGGGCTGAGAAGGAAAATAAACAGCTAAATATTCAGAAAATTCAATTACATAAATCCTAATAAATATGTTTTGGCTGAAAAAGGAAGTTTGCCATTGGCATGTCTATGTTTTCGTAGAGAAAACAGGCAAAGGTCACTGGTATTGGGAAAACGGTGAAATGCAAGTTTGGGCGTTGGTTGGGCTTTCGGCATGGATGTTGAAGCCAGCCAGCATGATCACAGAACATTAGGAAGAGAAGCCTCTCAGCCAAGACCGGAATAATCCCTGCATGGGAGGAGATAGAAGAAGTTAGAAGAAATTATCCGTAGTTGCCTGGCTTCCTCCTACTTCTGCTAACAGCTCTCAACTTTAAGTGTCACTTTTTTAGAGAAGTCTCCCCTCAACTCCATCACACTAAGCTGGGCATCCCCTAAAAGCCCCTGTGGTGTCACTTAATTACCTCATTATATCCTTTAACAGCTCTGCAATGAAATTGAACAGTTGGCTTTCTCTCCATGAGTCTTTTCGCTCCTTCAGCTAACTTCAGGACCATGTCTGTTATTTTTCATCTGTTTAGCGCTGTATTTGGCGCATAAAAGTCTCTTCAAAAATGTTTGTTGATAGAATGAATAAATGAAAAGATAAATAAACAGGAGGAGTGTGGAGGGGCAGGTTATCAAGAAAGTGGTGGAGTTTACTCAAAGATAGAGGGGTACGGAAGAAGAACAGACTGCAGCTACTGGCCACTCTGTAAGAAGTCCAGCAATGCCAGGATTGCTGGTGCTGCCAGAAATACCCTAGCCTAAAATTGTGAAGTTCAATTATTTCTGTGCACAAAATATCTAGTAAAACTTAAGCTTCAAAAAAAAAATGGATATCATTGGAACATTCAAGAGAACTTTTTTTCAGGAAGTATAACGTTAAACTAATCAACTTTTACTATTCAGAATTGTGAGTAAAACAATCTATCATAAATTAAATAAATAAGAATTGTTTTTAAGTCTCATTATTTGACATGTTAGGGAAAGGGTATGGATTAAGAAAAAATGGAAGTTGGTAGAAAAGGGCCAGATAATAAAGGAAGATAAGGACCCAGGAACAAAAAGGATATTGTCTAGTTAGTGAGATCAAACTAGGTATGACAATATTTGCTGAAGTTCTATACTACACACTATATTCTCTATTTTCACTGAAAATAAGGTTTCTTTGTTTTTAGATTAATCCTGCAAAGTAGGCATTATTATGCATGAGAAAAAGATGTAGGGAATTTATCATTTGTTCAAACAGATAAATGCTGCAATTGGGATTCAGATCTAGCAGACCCTACCCCAGTTTTCAGTACTTGGTTGTCATTGTGAGGTTTCATCCCTCAAGAATATGAAATGAAAGACAATGTCTGAAAACTGTATGATGACAGATTCTCTGTGTGTTTGTGCACCTGTATATATATGTATGTATATCTATTTAGCTATCTGTATCTATGTATCTGTGTATCTAAGTATCTGTTTATCAATCTATATAGCATTTATCTATCTATCTATCTAGAGAAAGAGAGAGAGAAATGGATTTCTCTTGGTCAGCAAAAAACTCTGTAGACTAAGCAGACTCCAGGATTATTGCAAATAATGCCTGTACCATGTTGAGAGCACCATTTTCAGAATTGTCTCTGGATGGAATAAATTGTCATAAGTAGTGGGATTATATGTTAACTGCTAGTAAGAAATTTTTTAAAAGTCATAATATAATTTGAGAATATAGTCTCATTATGGGGCAATACTTCACCCTCATATTTATGGAACAAACATATAAGATTTATTTCCTCTTCTAACTCTACATATGTTAGGTGGTAATATTTGAAGGCCAATGAATTATACTTTTTTAAAAAAGCAGACTTTAAAATCAGTAGACATTCCAAATTTAGATTTGAATGCATTTTAAATAAAAGGATCATTTTAGAATGTATAACTTTTTATTCTATAAGATATGTTGTTGTGTTCACTGCAACTTGGGTAAGAAACAAAGAAAATAGGTCTAAATCAACGTAAGATGAAATATATGACCAAGCAGAATTTTAATTACATTATATAATATTTTTACTGTGTCTTGTTTTTAGTCTTACATTTGATAGAGAATTTTTATTATTTATACCGACATTTTTGAATACAAATTGAACTGCTGAGGAGTTCTGTAGGTTCATGGTGTCTTGGGGGTCATTTACTGTGTGGAGACTTCCCCTTTGACACTTAAAAAGAGGAGAGTTGACTCACTAATAGGATCACCAGTTCTAGTTTTCCAACGTAGTTTTGGAGGCCACAAGGTTACAGAATTCGATTTCCTTGATGTCAGTCTCAGTTTATCAGTGCACACATGGACTCACTCCTTGTTCTGTTGTTTCAGACCTTTTTGTTTTATTTTCCGAGAAGAAGGGATATGCTACTTCGGTTAGTTGGCTTAGTAAATGTTTTCATGTTTATGTTAATCAGAACGGGAATCACCTGTGATATCTATGTTTCTAAAAGAATAGAAGTAAATACTAAAGCATCACAGATTTTATATAAGTTTATCCTATGCGCTAGTATTTGAACATGTTTTTCAGGTTTGACTAGCTTTCTCTCCACAATTAATTACATGCAGACATAAGAGTGCATTGATGATATTTGTTCACAGATTTACTCCTTAATTTTAACTGGCTTTTAGTTTAATACCTACTGTATTAAAATATATAATAATTATCTATTATATACAAATGCTGTGGGTAAGTTCGGTTTGGAAATCAAGATATATGAGCCAGGTACGTAGGAGCAACTAATTCCAATTTAGGAAACATGGAATGAAAGAGAAAACAGATCTGTTCTTAAAAGAGTTTCAGGCTTTCAATATGTAAAGAACAGGCATAGAGAATAGCAAGAGGCTAGACAGAGATTGGTAGGGATTTGTTCAGAGTCTGATATGCCCGGAAGGTAGGCCAATGGGCCAGGAGAGGGGGTAGAGATATAGGAGACATCAGGAAAGGAACAAAGACTGAAGCTAAAAGTGGATACATTTGTCACTAGGAGCAATTGTATCTCTTTGGCTCTGAATGCAACTGAATGGTAAACACCTGTCATTGATACATTTATTAAAAATTAAAAAAAAAAACCCAGAGTCTGTACTTAAGGTATTGAGCTGCTTGCTTAAAGAATACATCAAGCATCCAGACATGCCCATCTGGGGAGAATTGTATTTAAAACACCCTTTAAAAAATCTGTATTGACATCTGTCTTCTTTGGATCTATATACGGAATTTTTTGTTTGGGTTTTGCTTTTAGTTTTTAATCTCATAACAAATATCAAGGTCAATTTTTGGTTTTCTTACAAGGTCTTGAGAGAGATTGAATTGGTGATTTCAGATATTATTGGTTTGGGAAGGTCCATTCTAAACTGTAAAAATATATATAATATTTTGCTGACACGGTTAAGTGAACTACAGAGTCAATGTCTCAAATCCTCATTCTTCATCTATCCTCCCATCTCTGAGGTCAGCTTGCTGACTATGTGATTGAAATCAGAGAAACCTCAGGTAATATATATTTGGAGGCAGGTGTTTTATTTAACCCTGGATGATTCAATCTTATATGACTTGGTTAGATGACAATCACTGAACCATGAAATGCCATGTATCTCTGTGGCTATTGTTTTATAAATAAAATCATTGAAGAGAGTTTAATTATAGTAAGAGTCACTATGTGAGATGTATCAGAAAATAAGTTGATAGACCATAGGCAGGCAACTTTTGTTTAAAAAACAAAAAACGAGCAAAAAACTCCTTATTTATACTCATCAAAATTTTGCTGAAGTTTCTATTAATAATTGTTTTATAGAAACATTAACTAGAAACAAATAGTCCTTTGAATTGCAAGCATATTTAAAGGTATACTGAATATTCATCTCATTAGCAAATGGTGCCATGCAGTGAACAAATAAGCCTCTCTTTACTACAGCGCTCTGTATTTTAAAATCTTTTGATAACAGAAGTGAAACAACAGTAATTCAAAGTGCTGGGCTCTGGGAAATACTGAGGTGACATTTTGGATGAATGTGTCTTAAAAGGGAGCTCAAGATACAAAGACAAATTCTCTTTATTGTATCTGTCCTGATGTTCACGCTAAAAGATTAAATTGAATATTGATTCTAGAAAATGTGACCATGACGTTTTAATGATAAAGAAAGAAAGGAAAGAAGGGAGGGAGGGAGAGAGAGAGAGAGAGAGAGAGAGAGACAAAAAATAAAGAAAGAAAGAAAGAAAAACTGTAAGTACTGATTAGACAACAGTAAGATGTGGACATCTTTACATCTTTCTCTAGGGCATAATAGCTGGAAGAAAAAATAAGGCAAAAATGTGTCAGGGTTGATTGTATTATATACAGAAATACCAGAAGAATTTATAATGAGGCTGAGAATATGGAACTAATGAAGAAATATTACAACAAGAAAGAAAAAGGAAGATTGGTGTGGGAAACTGGAGGTGAAGTAAGGAGTAGTCAGTGAGGAGATCAGACAATTTCTCTAACCCTCCAGGACCTGAACACACAAAGGATCCCAATTAGAAATAAATGAGCTAGAAGAAACATTTCATAGTAAATTGGGGATTATCAGGTTGCCTAAAGGGAATGAAATCAGAGCATTGGAGCCTGCTTGTTTCAGAACCACTTGCTTTATGTTTCTTTTCTAAGATTGACACCAATGTTCTTGCTTTTCATATTATGAATTTTAAAAAATCATGTATAAAACAAATCAACAATGAACTGACGTTTCTGATTTTTGAGAGAGAATTTATTTTCAACTGAATCATGGATACAAAAAGATCTGAAAAGTATTTGTCTCATGTTTTAACTTTTTTTCCAGACTGGGTCACTGCCATGTCCTTTGGGTATTCTCAAATTTTAGACTTTTTACTCTGGATTTAGCCTGCATCTTCTCCAGATCCAGGTAATATATATCTAATATGTATAGAAATATGGTACTTGGTTTTGACTTGGCAGGATATAAACAAACAACTTAAGGTCGTTTCTGGATGCTTAAACAAATAAATGGAAAACACAACTACAGAAACAATAGATTATTTTTAAACAGAAAAATGGACAATACCTGTAAGAGCAAGATGTTTTTGTTCCAGTATCTTTGAGCGTATCAGTTCTGGCCTCTGGTTAGTCATTAGGTAAGCCTAGGGGAACACACATTTTTATTATCTTTGTGAAATGAGGGACCTCATGAATGACAGCAGTGAGGGTTCTCATCCTCCATTGAGATATATATTTTTTCATTTTCTCTACAGTATATTTCAAAAGATGAAGTTTTGTATGACCATCTATTCTGGCATCAATGGTTCTTCCTCAGCACCTATGACGTACAAAATTTTCAGCCTTTCATGGCTATCTCTAATTTTCTGGAGTTAGGACTGGAATCTTCCCTTTTAAGATCCCAAGTTGTCTACCCTTTGCACACCAGAGGGCGATCTAGGCAGGTTTTGAAGGATTAGCTGCCAGGTATAAAAATGATTAGCTGGGCAAATTTATTCAGTCATTCTACAAATATTTGTCGAGCACCTGGTACTTGGCTGTTCGCTTAGAGACAAAACCCCAAATACAATACATTCTCTACCCTCCAGGAAATCACAAGTAAGCATAAAATCACAATAGAGTGTGATAAAGGCCATGATGAAGGAAGCCTGGAGGAGGGGTAACTAGGCAATTTAGAGGGAAAGGAGGAAGTCAAAGAAGGATTCCTAGAAAAACAGACTTTTGTACTGAGCCTTAGACACTAAAGAGAAAACTGAAATTGACGGTTTGAAGATGGGGTTTCTTTGGGTGGGGAGTAAGGTTAGAGGTAGTATTGCAGAAGGAATCCCTGGAAAGAATACCTTTCCTTCATTGTTCATTTAGTAAATATATATTGAGAAAGGATTACATTGCTTTGCTGGGCCCTGGGCAACAAACAATGAACAGGACAAAAATGTTTGATCCTGCATGCAACTCTCATTCTAGTGGGAAGACAGACAGTATGCAAGTAACTACAATAAGAGCTGATATTTATCAAGTGCATACTATGTGCCAGGCACTGTTCCTAGGCTTTATTGAAAAGCACTAATTTGAACCTTACAGCAACCCACTGCAGAAGTTCCTATTATTTTTCAGTAAACTGGAAAACAGTGACATACAACTAATAGAATGATAGGCTGGGTTTCAAAGCTAGGCAGCCTGGCTTTGGAGTTAATGCTTTCAAGTACTATGATATATTGCCTATCAAAGTAAGTAAAGGATATATAACATAACCTTAGGTATTGGTAAGCAACATGAGGAAAAAGGAAACTGTAAGCAGAGAGAATGGCTGAGGGGAAGAGCTGAGGGGAAGGTGTTGTTCTAGAGGGCAGACGCTGTCCACACCCCGCACATACCCTTGGGTCTGACCACTTCAGTACGTTCATAACAACCTCCCCATGCCAGTACCTGTGGTGTCTTTGTGAGCCTTTTCTGAGGCCAAAAAGATGGTGGGTCTAGTCCCTAACATAATGGAGATGAAGTAAAGGGGAATTAACACCCCTCAGAACAGTTGTCACCTTTCAGATAGGCTTTCATGACTTTACAAATATCCCCAGCTTCATCACTCTCAGAAAGGATAACTCGAAAAAATGGGTTAGACTATTTTCTGGAGATTTCCTGCAGGATTGAGCTCCACTGGCCCACAGTGGTGGCGGCTCGTATCACCATGCAGTTTCTATTTGGCCCTGTTCCTTGCCTGTATCACTTCCTCCCTCCCTTGCCAGTGCTTTCCTGGACCTCCCAAATGAACTATTTATACTTAATCCTAGGCTCTCAGTCTGCCTTTGGAAAACCCTAGATGAAGACTGGCTGGTCAGGAAATATATCTCTTAGAGAAACTGGGGGAAGTGCATTGTAGGTAAAGGAAAAGAGAAAGGCACTAGCAATAAGTCCACTGCGGCTGGCTGGAGTGGAGTGAGGACAAGGAGTAAGTAGGAAATGAGCTCGCTTGAGGAGTAGTAGGAATTAGGTAGGAAAGGTCTTTTTAGGTTATGGGTAGTAGTTTGGAAAGCAAAAAGAATAGCACACTGTTCTATTCTCTGTTTTCAGAACTAGGAAAAAAAAGGCTGGTAGAGAATTAACTCTAAAAGCAGCCTCTAGAGAAGATTTCATCTGAGTCTTTCTTTTTATAGATAGGAAAATGAGGCCTCAGGGGTTTAAATGACTTAACTCAGGTCACCTTGATAGGAACAAAAAAGACAGGTCTTCTACCCAAATATGTATACCAAATCTGTCTGACTCTCAATCCACACTAGAGAGAGTCATGTTCATTTTAGACGCTTACCATAAGATTAACAAATGATAGAGAAATACCTAAAAGAGAAGTAATATTTTTGAGTGCCTCATTAGAATGAATCAGCAGCCAACCAGCAATATCTGCTTTTTGTTGTTGTCATTGTTTGTCATTGCTGTTTTCTTTTACCACTGCTTCTTCAAGTTCATTGCTTCTAACTCCCACCATGCAAGTCGCAGCAGCTCTTTCCACTTTTCCCAGCAAGGGCTGAGTGGGCAGAGCTGCAGGTGCTGAATTCCACGTGGGCACAGGCAAGACAGGTCTGGAAGCCAGGCCAAGTTTTACACGTGCATCTGCGATGAGGAGTTTCTGCTCTGTGGGAGTCCCTAGCTCAAACCCTGTCATTATTGTGGATTCTAACACCTGTCAGTAAAGGGGTACTTGATGGCAAGGGGTAACTCAATCATTAGCTTAAAGCGCTCTATCCAAATAATAAGTTTGGTGGATTGAATCTGTGTGTGACTCTGTTTTCAGAACTAAGCAACCACATGATGAATTCATTTGGTGTGTTTGTTGTTTACTGCAAAAGACAAGATGAATTCTAGTAGTGCCAAAGGGAGGGATTGAATCATTTATTAAGTACAGTCTTGGACAGGTGTCTCAAATGTCAATTCTAGGATTTAATCTAAACTAATCTTCAGAAAAGTTAGATTTAATGGAAATGAGAACCCAGAGGAATTCGAAGTAGAGGTAGCTGGATGCTAAGTCTCAAACACTGCTGCTTATGACAATCCTTTAAATAGACTCTCTACTTGGCTCTTATCCTTCTGTGTTCTGAGGTAGAAAGTGTTTGAAAAACTGATGCTAGCTCATTGTTAGGTAGGAGTTATACAAAACAAGTTGTTTTCTCTTTATTTCTGATGCTGCCACAGTCAGTTATTTGCAAATAAAGCTACATGGTCATATCTGAGAATAGACCACGGAGCTTCTGGCCTCTATAGGTGTCCCTGCAGAGTTTATACATATAGGATGTTCTTACATCCTGCTAAAGTAGGTCATATTTCCTGATCACAAAATGTGAAGCCAAAGACGGAGTTTGAAATTGATAAGGAAAACTGCCTAAATGGGTACCACACATCATATCAAAACATCAGCAGGTCCAAAAAGAAAAAAAAAAAAAAAAAAAAAAAGGGAAAAAAAAGATGATATCACTGAATGCAATTTGGAAAATAAGCTGTGGCATTTGTTTCTTCTTCAAGCCACTGTATTTTCAACTAAATAATAAAAATATTTTAGTTGTGCATAACATTTTTGCTGTGTGTGTGTAAATTTAAAAATCTTGGCTTTCAACAGCACAGAATTAAATGTATTTAGTGAATGTATTAATCTAAATTAATTTCTCAGAGATGGTATTTGGGAGTTCTTGCTGGCCCTTCTAACGCTGGATATATCTCTAGAGCATGTTTACTTTTTAATATTAGACAGAAAAGAGCTGAAACAAAAACAACTGCTACTGACGACCTGTTCCATGCTATAAAATCCAAAGACTATTTAAAGAAACAAATTATTACCACGAAGTTCAAGTAGAAAAAGTATAGTTGAGTTGAATTAAAAAAAATAATAAAAGAAGAGCACAACTCAGATAAGGAAGCAGATTGAGGTGAAGGAACATTATATAAAACAGTGAAATCTATTTAGTTGCCAGATAAATTTCTAGGTTCTGCAGAAGTTAACAAATATTTTTTTTCTTTCCTCTCTCTCCTTCCCTTCCTTTTACCTTTCTTCCTTCCTTCTTTCATTCTTTTCTTCCTTTTTTTCTTTCCTTTTCCTTCCTTCCTCCTTTCCTCCCTTCCTCCCTTGTTCCCTTTTTCTCTCCTTTCCTTCCTTCCTTCCTTGCTTGCTTGCTTCCTTCCTTCTTTCCTTCTTTCTTCCTTCCTTCTTTCCTTTTCTTATTATTTCAGATATATACGTTCTGATAAAATGTTTTCTTTTCTAGAAGGGAATCGGTAAACTTTTGCTATAAAGACCCAGATAGTAAATATTTTCAACTTTGCAGACTTTTGTAATAGCCATTGCAACTATTCAGCTCTGCCACTGTATTCTGAAAGCAGACATGGACAGTAGTAAATGAATGTGTATGACTGTGTTCCAGTAAAACTTTATTTACAATAGGCAGCAAATGAGATTTCGTCTGAAGTTTGCAGTTTTCCAATCCTTTTTGTAGAAAGCAATCTGTTATACACATTTACCCTTAGGTGAGTTTTTCCATGACCAGCAGGAGTATGAATAATATTTTCTGGTGTAATATTCAAAGTATGGACTTATTTATTATACTAATTTTCAATATTTAAATATGAGATGCAATTATTTGTAAATATTTAGTATATTTTAGGTACTGTGTTTTGTGTTTCATGTATACAATATTTTCTATACCTGAGGACAACATCTTATAGGTGGTATAATTATCCCTATTTTATAGAGATGAAGCAGTGTTAAAAAAATTTGGATGAGTATGTATAGCTTTAAAGAGTCAGTGTTGAAATTTAAAATCTTTGCCTTTTCCACGTATTTGTGCATGTGTAAATGTATAAAATCTCTAGGTGATAAAAAGAGTACACCTCAAATAACTCATAACAGTGAGAATATAGGCAAGCATGACATAAAATAGAACATAATGAGAGAATTGCTGCACCTTGATTTCAAACACTCTGTGATATTCCATCTTAAGAAGGATTTATTTATTTTCATGTCAGTTTCCCTTTATTCAAAACATACCTCGAATTCAAGTAAGAAAATATCAAATACCAGTGTTTCTTTAAAAATTTTCTTTATTTATGTTTAGTTGATAAATAATAACTGTTCATATTTATGTGGCACAGTGTGATGCTTAGATATAAGTTATATGTTGCAGAAAGATTCAATCCAGATTGAATGAGCTATGAATTAACATATTCATCATCTCAGCAATGTAGTGTGTTTTTGCAGACAGAATATTAACCATTTTTAACTGAGGATAGTGCCACCCCCAGGGGAGCATTTGGAAGAGTGTGGTGCTTTGGCTTGTAGCAGTGGCTGAAAGAGGTGACAAGACTGTGGCAGGTGGTGGTGCATGAGGTCACAGGTGCTAAAAATCCTTCAATAAGAGGGACAGTCGCAGGCAATGAAGGATTGTCTTACCCATAACGCTAAAAGTCTCCCACGCTTCTATGCTCATTAAAAACATTAGAAAAAGACAACAAAAATCAGAGGTGTTAGCTTGTGGTAGATCTTGTTGATTACCTATGTAACTGCCACCTTTTGCTTCTTCCTTGCTAACACATTTTTTATTTTATTCGGGTAGCAGTTAGATGTCAATGAGCTCAGGAATGCTGACCCCTCCCAAGCTGCTGAGGATGTTTTGTTTCTTCTTTTCTTTACATCTAATCACAGTTACTTCCACTCTGCTCTGCCAGTGAGTAGGGTTAGGCAGGAGCATCTAACTCTGTGTTGGTCTAATAGATATAAGAGAAACCTACTTAACAACTTCTTAGAAAAGTTTCCCTCCATGATAAAAAGAAAGTTGCACAGGAACACATTTTCTCCCTACTTTCTTTTATCCGATTTGGACATTAGCATACGAGAATTTCATGTTTAGAATTGCTGCGGTAGTTTTCAACTGTGAGAGAAAAGCCAAAAGAATCTTGGAGAAACCAAATCAGTACCTGACATTATTGAGGCCCTGAATTAATCCCAGGATGGCCCATCTTTGTGTGTCTGTTATATATGAAAATATTCCTACATTGTAGGATGCTTTCAGTTAAGCATTCTTTTAGTTTCATTAGAAGATATTTGAATTGCTACATAGAAGCTATAATTTCTATTTGCCCAGGGCCAAAGAGGTATACACCAGAAGCAAGGCCCAGATAAATATTTTTCACCTTTGGCTCACAAAATGTAATGTTGAACATGACTTGAGAATATCTCTAATTACCCACATTCAAGTCAAAGCAATATGCATATCTATTAACACATTTTGGAAAAAAAAATATTATTTAATCTCAAAATAAAATGATTTGGTAACTTTGTGACTAGGAAAACAAAGTATAAAATACATTACTTGCTTTAAAAAACAACATTCTGACCATGAAGTAAACTGTTCTTCTCAGGGCTTAAATTAGTAAAATTTATTTTTTTCTGTAACTTTTTAGGACAACTCTGAAGGAAAATGGTAAGAAACAATAGCTACTCTTTCTAAAAGATCTGCTCTCACTCAAATGAAAATAATTGAGATCACTAAAATACAGATTTTTATAGGGAATAGTAATGTGGAAATGAGACAGTCAGTGATTGGAAAGCTTATAGATTTAGGTGCATGGAACCATACGTGGGCAAGAAGGTACAGGGTGGAGAAGGATGGATGTCATTTGTCAGAAAGAGATTAAAAAGGAATTTTAATTACACCCTAAAATCATTATGTTCTTTGCATTTCCACTAAAATGAATATGCTGTTTGTTTGTTTATTTGTTTGTTTCAGAGTTTCGTTCTTGTCCAGGCTAGAGTGCAATGGTGCTGTCTTGGCTCACTGTAACCTCTGCCTCCTAGGTTCAAGCGATTCTACTGTCTCAACCTCTCAAGGAGCTGGGATTATAGGCACCTGCTACCACGCCTGGCTAATTTTTGTATTTTTAGTAGAGATGGGGTTTCACCGTGTCGGCCAGGCTGGTCTCAAACTCCTGACCTCATGATCCGCCCACCTTGGCGTTCAGTAGTGCTGCGATTACAGACATGAGCCACCGTACCTGGCCCAATATGCATTCTTTAAATAGGGTAAATTTTAATATGTTGATACTTTTAATCTATTTATGTGTTTCGTAGATCGTATCTATGAATATGTGATGGACATATGGAAGGAATGTTTTTAAAAATTTATATTAAACTCATTAGTCCAAAAGAGGAAAGCTGGTAGAGTTTTGGGGAAAATGTGTTAGAATTCACATTTTAGAGCTCTTCAATGCCTCGTTTTTATTACTAAACCAAGTTTGAAATGTATCTGAATTGGAGTAGACTTCTTTTGTCTTTTTTGAATGTCAGTCCTTTTGGTGGTCTGTGGCATCACATGCTTGCTTAACGCTATTAGAACTTTTTTGGACATTTGGGTGTGGGAGGGACAAAAGGCATTTGCAACAGAATCTTTGTCTCTGTGACTTTTCCAGAGCCATCTGGATTCCTGCATATTATCTACATGTCAATTCAGAAGGAGAATTAAATAAAGTAGATAAAAGGATGTAAACACACAAAGGGAAAAGACGCGCTCTCTTGTTCAACTCCCCCAGTATAGCTGCTTTCGGATTAAGGCACTAATATATGGCAACAGGCCTGTGAAGTCCATGCAGAGGCATGAGAGAGTTTGGCATAATCAAACGAGTGTATCAGTTCCGATTCCTTCTGTCAGCAGTAACTGAGCAATCCTGCCTGGTGATTGGAAGAGCAAATTTTCTTTGTCCTGCGCATGCTGTATTTATCCTTCATGAATATCCACAAAACTCAGCAGGGATTTGGCTGGGAGAGTAGGATCATTCCTTGCAGAAAAACTGGTGATAAATCTGGGAGGCTTTGTACAAGTTCTGAAAGCTGCCTTCACAATTTGCCGGAGGAGGCATGTATAGCCAGGAGTAAAGAGATTGTGTAAACCAAGGAGGAGAATGGAGGGAACTTGGCAAGGCAAGACCCAAGTCAGAATGCCCTCTGCATATTCTCTTAGCAAGAGAGAATTAAAGGTTCAGAGTGTTGTCTGGGTATATAACTTTTTCCTTTTATCACTGGAAGTCAAATAGATGGTTTGCATGCTGTTTGTTTTCCCTTGAAATACGCAGTAGAAATGTAAAGGAGATGTTGTATCTCTAATTTAGACAGCGTGCTTTAAGAGCCAGTTTCTGTTTTGCACATTTACCTTAAGCATTGCTCCATGATATTTCTTTACAGTGTCTTCTGATAACGCTTGTTCTTTTTTTCTTTAATCTATTTCTCCTAATATTTTTGAAAATATGCATTGGAAAGCGATTCTGGAACTGAGATTTCAGAGTGTGTCCAGAGGAACACCTACATTTATATCACTTAAAATGCTTATTTAAAAATTGTAGAAGCCTGGCCACCACTCTCTTCCCTCTATCTACGGAGAATTTGAATATTGTGTTGTGGAGCTCAGAAACCTGCTGTTTTAAGGAATTCTGTGGTGATCCCAATACACAATAATACTTGGGCACCACTGTTTTGGGAAGTGAAGTGGAAGGCAAGACTAAGAAAGAGAAAACAAGGTGACTAGAGCTGGGAATATAAAGAAACCAGGCGACATTTTATTCCACCTGGCTTTGGCATAACTTGAATATCACCAAATACATACCATGTTTGCTCTAGGAAGTCACTTTACCCATAATATATATTCACGAGACTTTTTCTTAACAAATTTTATTTTCATAAATAAGAGTGAAAAGTTTATAAATTTAATGTGGCTGAGTCTAAGAAACAGAACATGAAATCTCCTGGGGAACATCTTTCTGTATAACCTTACAAAGAGAATCATTGTTTTCTATTTACCTCCCTCTTTATGAAACACCTTTTCTAATATTGCATTCTTGTAAAGCATAAAGCAAGAAACCAAACCATGCCCTCAGGGAGGGAGGAAAGCTGTTCTTTCTTCCAAGATGTTCTCAAATAAAATATATTAATACAATAATTATAAGGGTGCTTTGATAAGGAGAAATACATCAGGGAGTTTTTGGTGGGCAGACCTCAATAACTTTTAAGTTATTTGAAGGAATATTTACTAGTAACTGTACTGTTTACTCTCAAACATGCATTTATTTCCAGGTACTACATTGCATTGCTTCCCAAGAACTACATCAATTTCATCAGACTTTTTATCTCTTCTGAGGAAACATGATTTCCAGCTATAACAAACCCAGAAATGTATACAGTAGCACAGGAATAAGGTTTTTGGCAAATTAAAGTTTCCTTCAATTCATTTTGCAGGTAAAAATATTAAAATTTTCAGATTCCCAGCCTGGATGTGGATTTCAGTATACCAGAAATGGGGCTGATTCTGAAGTTACATTTATTCATTCATAAAGTCAATTCTGATTTTTTTGGAGACTCTCTAATACAGCAATGTTTTAGATTGAAAATGATAGGGGAAATATATTATTAGATTAATTAGATAATTAGCAAAATTCACAGCTGCACCCTTTGACAACACATTCAGAAACTCTGTGCTAATGAGGCAACCATAAACTTCTCAAAAAATGAAATTTACAGAAACATTTATTTATCTGATATTTATTGTTAAAGCTGATGAAAACAGCCTTATATTCTAATAAACTAAGCTGTTGTCAATGGTAATCAAGGGCCTGTTTTCCCAGTTTTGATTTTGTATTTTGTATTCAAAAGCATGCACAAAAATGTATTGTATATTTCTACTTTTATATCCATATCTATAGTTCAGTTGTAAGATATTTATTACTGGCTTTCATAATTGAACCACTAATGAGGTGCTAGAATTGTAACCATGTGTCTCCATCAAGCAAAATACAAATCAAAATCTTGCTACTTTCAAAGGAAGTAGTTATTTCTTCCTTTTTTTTTCTTTTTCTTTATTAGGCCATACAAAATTAGTTTCTAAGAGGGTAGATATTATTTTCAGGCATTTAAATATTCTTTCAAATATCTTCCTAATAAGGAAGGGAATTTTTTTCTCCTGTTGTCAGAAAGTGCAGCTGTGAGTTTTTCTAATTGCTCAATTAATCTAATGATATACTTTCCCTATCCTTATCAAACAAATAAGTTTCAGTGCCCAAGTTGCATTCTTTACTGGAGTGATCATGTTTGTTTTTGATAATATTGACTTGCAACATCATCTACATGCTTATTATAATTTGTTAATATAAGATCAATATTATCCATTATGAATGGATTGGCTTTTGAACCTGGAAAAATGTTGCTTTATGGAAAACAACTCAAGTAACTAACTTTAGCAATTTCACCTTTCTTTGAATTTCAGATAACACTCCCTTGAAATTACATAATGTCTAAAGGGAATTAAAAAATAAATCTAAAATAAATGTTATCACCATAAGAAAGGAAAATAAGTAAAAGAACAAATAGACATAGACAATCTTTCTGCTAATTTTATTTTCTGCTAATATATTATTCTCGATGTTCACACAAAGTATACTTACTTATTTTAAACATAAAATAAATTGCATCAGAAAATAAATTGCTCTGTGTTGTCATAATTGATTTTCAGTACTGTTTTCTCTTTTCTTTCTATGAGTTTTCAGAGGAAACAGAATATAGATGTAACCTGTTGGATTGATAAACTTATGCGAAAGTAGAATTATTACATAAACGTCTTTTAATATTATCACATATTAGCTCCTATTCCAAATCTCTCTAGCTTTGCCACTTCTTCAACTTCTAGTTTTGTTCAAGGATTACTTCTCTGTTCTCTTGCATGTAGATTGTTCATAGCCTTCTTCATTGACATCAAACCTAACCTTAATTAAGTGTCCACTACAGACCAGGGACACTGCTAGGCTCTTGGCATGCTTTGCTTGTTGAACTCTACTGTTGACCTTTGAAGGTAAGCATTATGGTTGTTTGCCTTTTACAGGGAAGAAAACTAAGAATTGAGATTTAAAAGCCTGAAAGAACGCAGAGTTAGTAAATAGTGAAACCTAGATGCCAACCTAATGCTGTTCCAAATCCCGTGTATGTAGTTCTTCTTTGTGCTGTGTTGCTAAGTTTCTTGTTGGATTTGTTACCCATGCCATTGAATCTGTGACTGATTTCACTTGGTTCTGTAATATGAATCTCTACTCTCTGTCTCTTAATCCTAGGGAACTCTAAGTCTAATTAAAGTGCAGGTTTTGATTGGCTTGTTGAGTTCCCTTTAAAATTTGTTCAGAGTTCCTTTCTTGGTTCCTGGCACATTATTACAACTTAGAAAGTTTAATCTTTGTTCTAGTTACAAAGATGGATATATAAATTTTTTTTCTTGAAGGTCCCATATCTTTTCTCTTTTACCTGATTTTTTAAAAAGATTTTTAATAATATGCTTGATTTCTAGGATTAGGGAGTTTGAGTATAGAAAAGGCTTGCCTCTGTCCTTACAGTGGCACAAAATGTCCAAAATAACTAATTTTCAAATAAACACTGTACATTTTTATCATTGTTTTTAAAAATAAAATTTTAAATGTAAAAAAAAATTTTTTAAACACTTTACTGCCAATTTCCCCTAATATTAGGGTTCATAGTTAACAGACTCAATTTTTGCTGTTTTTTGCTTTGCTTTAACATTGAAGGTAATAGATGAAAAATCTGCTAAAGATATTCTTTTTTCTTGACTACATAAATAATTTTGTAATTCTTTCATGTATTTACCTTTCTTATTATTTCTATTATTTTGGTTTTTAATCACCAAATGTACCTAGAAGAGTAAATGATTTTTAAGGTTAATTCATTATTTTCATATGCATATAAATTTATATACATTAAATACTTGAAGCAGATTGAGTAGGAAACACTTTAAACACATAGAAAAAAAAAGGCCTTAAAATTTGAATCCTTGCTTCATGTCAATGTTTGTGCAAAGTGTCTGCAGAACAAAAGGGGTATCCAGTAAACCAATATATCAGTTGCAGTTCTAGAAGTCCTAATTGGACTGCAGCATGTTTCTCGGCCATTTTGAATACTGTGCTTGATAGAATAATATACCTTTGGTCTCTGACCTCAATTGTCAATGAAACTATTCTGCTGTATTAAGGAAACATTGTTTGAAGAGAGAAATGAAAGCTAACTCAGCCAAGAAAAATTAAAACTAAATGCTTATGCATGACCTATAGAATCTTATAAAAGTATCTTACTCCTTCAGCTGCTTTGGATGACACGATAGTTAAAAGTCCATCAACCTGAACTTGAAGTTATGTCTTGACCACTGTCAGTATTTTGACGAGGATATTATTCACATGCCATTCAAGACCTAAACATGTTTTTATCATCACTGCCAAGAAAGTCATAAATAGCAAATGTCATGTGTCAGACTCTTGGTTTACATTAGAAGAATAGCAATAACAAGAAAAAAAATATAAACACAATCTAGTCTAGTTGAATTAGGAGTTTTAGGCTTGAACTGACTTTAATGGGCGAGGTACCTAAGGCGATATAAAAAATTTCCTATGGCTCAGTTTCTCCAACTGAAAAATGAATGCTTTGGGCCAAATAATATTTCAAGTCTCTCAAGCTTTAAAATTCTATCTTTTTTTTTACTTGAAGCTTTAACTGATGTGTGTGAAAACTATTCAAAAAGTTATCTCTGTCCTCCAAAATGAGGATTTTTTTTTCTAAACACAGATAGCAGACATGACCATGCAAAGCTTCCCTTCTGCACATTATCTTTTAATACAAAAAATATTATCTCAAAAAAGCACCCCTCTGCATCCTACATATTTGTTTTGTGGCTCATGCTCTTGTTCTTATTCAGCAAAGTAAACAAACATTCTGGTGGGGTTAAGGATTAATGGCAAGGAATTGCATGACTGTACAGCGTGTAACCTTGAGGGATGAGATCAAGGGAAATGTCAGTCAAACACCTGCCCTTAGTGCAGTTGCTAATTAATTCGTGAACATTGACTCCGGTTGCAGATTTGCTAGTGTACAAGGGAATGAAGTCCCATCCTATAAATACTGCCTTGATTTAATGAGGCTTTAATAGGATTAAATGGTTTTAACTTTATGACTTCATGTTTTTGATTATGGTTGTGTAGTGCTTCTCAATGTGGACAGATATGAATTGCTCTGAGTTTTAACAGTGTACTCTAAATGAAAGGTATGGGGAATAAAAGTGGACAGAATGTGTCATTAGCTCACTGACTTAATTTTCTGAAAATTTAAAATAAAATTAAAGGTTAAAATGGTCTCGGGCTACCTAGAAGTAAACATGATAAGTTACTCAGGGTCTCCCTCTAAATTAATTACCATCTAGTTAAATAGATGTCCCTCTATCACTCTGAATCTGAGCTGTTTTGCCATACCAAGGTCTCGAATTTATGCAGAGCTTAATTCTAAGTCGTTTCAAAATTATATTTAACTATCTTGTATATTTGTAGATGACATACTGATGGTAACTTTTGTCATTCTATAAATATTTTGATGCAAAATAAGACTACTGTTTGAATATGTTATTGGTTGCTACAGGTTTCTATTAATAACATTTCACTCTGAATTCTTAGAAAAACTGAAAAATTATTTTGTTGGAATAATATTGTGATATAATCTAACCAGTAAGGCTTCAGGCTCAGCTCAGGCATCTTTGTTATTTTGATGATGATTATTATTTTAGTCAAGGTTACTAGAAATCTAGTTAAAAATATGCATATACATACTGAGATATATGGTGTCTGTAGGAATAAGATGTTTTAAATTAATAACTACCGTGAAACAGGGTAGTTGTATAAATTCAATCATATCACTATAAAACAATTCCAACATTTCCTATTTATCTTAGTATGAAGACCCAAATTCTTAAATATGGTCTAGGTTCTTGATCCATCTCATCTTTTTAGCCCACACTGTGGGCTTTGTAGTTACTGCAACAAAACAGACAAAATCCTTGCCTCTTAAAGACAAAACTTACAGCATAAAAAGGAAGGCAAATAATAAATGAGCAAACTACTAAAAAAAAAATTAGATAATCTCCTAAAGTAACTAGCACTAGCTACTTAATAGAGAGGATGACTAAAGCAGGTAGGATCAGCTTAGATTTGGGGCCAGCAAACACTTCTTCCAGTAGCTGCTACTTGAGCTGAGAACTGAGAACTGACAACCAAAGGAAGCTGGACTTACAAAGGAGTCATATTCCAGACAGGGAGAGCAGTTAATGCATTATTCTCCAAGGAAGGAACAGGCTTGACAGTTTCAAGAGATTGATTGGAGCATGGTCAGGAAAGAGGATAGAGGCAAGCTATAAGTCAATGAAGGACAGATTATGTCATATGTTTCCAATGTATTGAGATGGAATTGCCTCCTATGATTCCATTTCCTTGCCCTGCTTCCCTTCAGTGAACCATGGTTGGCTGAGGTCCACAAGCATTATGCCTGTTTTTCCTCATGATTATACTCTTTTTTCCTAACAGAATACCTAGCCATAGTAAGTGTTTAATAAATACATCAAAGGAAAAATGATTTTTTTTAAAATAGGTCAGGTGAGGTGGCTCATGGCTATAATCCCAGCACTTTGGGAGGCTGAGGCAGGTGGATCCCTTGAGCCCAGGGTTTCAAAACCAGCCTGGGCAACATAGTGAAACCCTGTCTCTACAAAAAAATTTTTTAAAAAATTACCCTAGCAGCATGCATCTATTGTTCCTACTAAGGAGGCTGAGGTGAGAGGATAACCTGAGCCTGGGAGGTCGAGGCTGCAGTGAGTTGTGATCTTGCCACTGTACTCCAGACTGGGTGACAGAGCAAGACCTTGCCTAAAAAAAAAAAAAAATCACTAAATCATATTTCTGTTGATCAGTGAATGACAGGAGTTATGCTTCTCACCCTCTTTCTGTGATACATGCTTTTGACTGGTGCCCAAATATAATCCTCAATCTCTCTTTCCTCTTGCCCACTTTTCACCTATGAACTTGGAAATGCAAGATACTCACTTTACCAGCCTTTCCTTCAATTTGAGCATGGTCAGGAGTACCCATTCAGATTAAGACAACCAGAAATCAGGCAGGAACTAGTGTCCTTCTTGCTGAAAGATGTATACTTGCATTGTCCTGGCTACTCATGGGCTTCCTCCCTTTGAACATAGCTGTGGGAATATCACATCTAAAGCTGACACAGCCATCTTGCTACCACTGGAAAGAACAAAACAAAAACATAATTCCAGAGTCGCCAATCCTGTACATTGTAAAGCTGCTGAACCAAACCTTGACAGTGCCCACCATCAAGTTTCTAGTTAAGCAGACAGTAAATGCTCAGACCACTGATAACCAAGGTTTCTGTAACTTACTGCACAATTGTATTTCCCCATCTTTTTACTCTGTACATATTTTTTCCAAGGACTTATCTTATCTCACAGAGAAATCAGACTAGAACTATGAAAGAAAGAAGTTAATCCTAAAAACTGTTGGCTGTTCGGTTCAATATCGAAGTCTGTAACTACAGAAAGCAAGTTTGTTATACAGTATTTTTCCTTATACTGGTCATTTCTTCATTAAATTCTGCATTTCTACATGGTCTCCTCTGCCCAATTCTCTTTCCCCTTACAGCTTTTACATGAATAAGGAGAGGTGTGACATCTGTGTTGAATCATTTCTTTTCTTGCTGCATGGTAGTTAATTAGGTAACTAGTTTATTTGTATATTCAATATAGGACAATGTGCTTCTTAAAACAGAAAAGGTCTCCTTATTTTCTCCAAATAAAGAAAAAATATTTACCATTTTCTGGAATAAGGAGACAGTATTCGTTATTTAAAAATTTTTTTCTTTCATGTTTTTCTTTTCCTTTTTTTATTTTTGAGATGGAGTCTCAGTCTGTTGCCCAGGCTGGAGTGCAGTGGTGCAATCTCGGCTCACTGAAACCTCTGCCTTCCAGATTCAAGTGATTCTCCTGCCTCAGCTTCCCTAGTAGCTGGGATTACAGGCGTGTGCCACTGCACCTGTATAATGTCTATAATTTTAATAGATAGTAGAGACAGGGTTTCACCATTTGGGCCAGGTTGGTCTCGAACTCCTGACCTCAGGAGATCCACCCACCTCAGCCTCCCAAAGTGCTGGGATTATAAGTGTGAGCCACTGTGCCTGGACTTCTCTCAGATTTGTATAATTTATCTTCTTCAGCTAAATTTGCCTATTCATATTTGAATATGTAGCTTCACTTCCATAGACTGTCAGGATAATGTGGAAAATCTATTTAAGTTGCATGTTGATAGATGTCTTTTACAACTTTCCAATGTCTACCAGAATCACAGACTCTAATCTAACTATACTCTGACTCAAGCACAAGTTGGAGGATTAATATTTGTTCAGTTCAGGACTTCACTTTATAATACCATCTTCCATCCCTTACCAGTTCAACACTCTGTCCCACTGTCATTAATTTCCAGGTTCTAGTAGTTATGTTTATTAATAACAATGCTGAAAAAATACCCTTATGTTTATTTTTCTGAGTTATGCCCTTCACATTTTATCCTTTTTGTAAGCTGTTGTTGGTCATTGTTGCAGCTACTCAATGAGTCGTAGAAACTATGTCTGTGGGTATAACTGTGTGTGCTTTCTTATTAATGTGCTTGCCACATTGTCTTATTCCTGTTTCTCTTTGTCTCCTTCACAAGAATAGGTGTGTTTTGAGAGCAGGGATCTTATTACGTTCTTCATGGTGTCTTCAATTTCTAGAACAGAGACTGGCACAGAGCAAGAAAATAATACATGTTTTGGGAATCAGTGAATGAATGAATATATAAATATTCCTTCCCACACCTCATACCTATAGTCACTTGATATTTCTGTGTAGCTGGTGTTCACCAATCAAGTGTGTAAAATCACAAAGACACCTCAGGCATAGTTCATGACACTTTTAATATCATTGAATGGTTTTCTAACTCAATTTCCACATAAAAAGTAACAAATGTTTTTCTTGGTAAAATCAAAATTGAATTTGCATGATTCAATATGCTTATGCAAACCATAATGTAATCAAGTAACTCTAGCTGTGTGTGGTCACAAATGCTGTTGGTGGATAATAGATTAACTCCAGGATCTTTTTTTAGAAAACATACTGTAGCAGATTTTCTTTGGGAGATTCATGGAATAAAGACTTTAACTAAGGTTTAGGAATCACAATTACTATGTAACTTATTTTCTTTCTAATCTGTTCCTCCCTTTTCAATGTGCTGGTAGGAAATAAATAGGACCCATCAAAATTAAAATGAATGAGACTGTCTTCTCTCAAAGCACTTCTTCATTAGTGTATAAAAACAGAACTCTGAGAAAAAGGGTTATTAGGTAGAGAGGCTTCAAATAGAATGGTTTAAGATGTATTGTAAGGGACCTAGGTCCCTCTTTCCAGATAGTATTATGAGATAGATGGAGTAGCCCCTAGGCACAGGGAAACATGACTTTCCAGACCAAAATAACTAGGTATCTAAAATGCACAAAGAGGCAAGAGAAGACATCAAAATGAACAATATAAGAGGCATAATTATTAAAATGAGTGTCTGAGAATTTAAAAGAACATGATGAATGTATAAAAAGGATAAAGATATATAATTTGAAACAAGAAAAATGCATCATACAAATCTGAGAAATATAATAACTATAATAAAAAACACAATTCTTGACCTATGTAGCTATAGGGACACAATTAAGAAATGAATTAGCATATCGAAGGATCAAATTGAGGAACTTTTCCAGAAAGCAATAAAGAGAGTAGTTTGAAATCAGCAGAAATACTATACATACAAATAGATTAAACTCCACAAATAAAGGATTTGGTCTCTCAGATTAGATGAAAAAATATATATATATATGCTTTAACAACTTATTATCTGCAGAGACATATTTAAAACAAAAGAATACATAAAAAGTGGACAAAGATATGCTAAATATAGAGTATATTTTTTTAAAAATTCAGATGATCAGTGGATATGATATTCTGATAAAAAGGCTAAAAGTATTATAAGCTATAATCAATATGAACTTGTATGCACCCAGCAATATTGCCTCAAAATATGTAAATCTTCAGCTGTCAGAACTGAAGAGAAATATACATAAAACTGTAATTGTAGTTCAAGATTTTAACATGTTCCTCACGCAACTCATAGATAAAACAAAATAGACACATTAAATATCTAAAAAATACAATTTAAATATTTTATTGTATATATTAGTATAAGAGTACACTAATATATAGTGTACTTATTAAGATTTGAAATATGATATGTATATGTGTGTGCAGAGACTGAAATACATCTATACTCAAAATTCAAAGAATATGTTCTTTTTGAACACACATGCACCATTTACAAAACAGACCATGTATTAGACCATAAAGATTACCTGATAACTAGGATTTATGCAACCCTAGAACCATTGAGTCCCCAGCATTCTAAAACTATATGGTACATTCTCTTTTACACAATGAAATTGTCTTAGTATACAATGATATTGGGAAAATTAAAATGTCTTGACAAAGAAAGTATTGTTGTAGAAGAGAGGGCATGACTATCCTGATACCCTAGACATAAACATTATAAAGTTGTCTTCTATCGTTTTTCATTCTTGTCTAGTACTCAAATTTTACGGCATTTTCTAAAGCAAGCATGTGGCTTAAGTAATACCTATCACTTATGAAGCATTACTTATGTGGTCCCTATAGTCTTAGTTATCTTTTCACTACCTCAATAAAACTCCATGCAATAAGTAGTATTATGCCAATTTAATGAATGAAGAAATTGAGGCTTGAGGAAATTAAACAACCTTTCAGCAATTGCACAGAGCTGGAGTGTGAACCAGGACAGCTTGGTTCCAAATGCTGGGAATGCCCGCGGAGACCAGAAGTGTTACTTGAGAATAGGGCTAGGTTCATAAGAAGTATCCAGGAAATCCATATGGAGTTGAATTAAATTCCCTTAACCGTAATGAAATTTTGATCACAAAAGGCAAAGGTTAAATATTAGTTCCACTATGGGTACACAGTTTATACAAAATAATTTAAAACAGAGCAAAATAAATTTCAGTGCCAGCCTCCAGGCAGCACTGTGTAGAATCACTATCCTAGCAAGAAGCTACATATATCCTTACAATGCACTGTTTTCATGAGTGCATGTGGTAATTACGACCATAAGATCTGAGTAAATCAATTCCTTAATGTAGCAATGGCATTGGAAGGGTAGTAATGGTAACATTAATAACAATAACCATAATCCTATGAAAGTTTAGAAACATAAAATCTTATAGCGACTATGCAGCTATTTGCTAAATGTATTTTTTAAAGGGGAAATAATTTATTTTTATTGGCCTTGACCCGACAAAATATTAATATCTTTACATCATTTTTATCTTGCTAATAAAGAAGTTCAGAATTTTTAACATATTCTTCTTAGACAGTGCTCCAAATCTCACCCTCTATTTGGTATTACAGTATCTGTAATTGGTGTCTCATGTTAACATTTATTTAAAGCTGCTGATTTAACATTTAAAAATTCTGGGGTTAATGGATCTGTGAATTCAGATCCATTAACCTCAATAAAAACAAATGGAACCTCTTGTGAACTAAAATCAGTTCAGATCATGGATATGCTTTCTCTAATGTGCACAACATTTAGATGGTCCTGCTAAAATGTCAGGTCATAAAAACGGTCTACTAACATGGTAATATTCAAGGTGATTTTCAGGCTTGTACCATTGGTATTGTACTATGCAACAGAAGCACAGCTTCACTAAAAGGTGTGGTCCATACAAGAGCTAGTTCTGACAAAATACACTTTCTGAGTTCGCTCATGGATTCTTACAACATTCTTGGAGTTGCCTTCTCTAAAGCTTCTGTGACTTACTAATGCCCACATGTTTCCTCAGTATTTATTGGAGACCCCTAAATCTCAGGGACTTCAAAATCTGATCTGAGGTCTCTCTTTCAAGAAAATACAGTAAAATAACCAAAAGAAAATTTTCATATTGTAGGCACTACTGGACTTTTAACAAATATTTGAGAATAAGAGAAAAGGCACTAGAACCACTTTTATTACGCTCTAGCAGTATAAAGCTTGGGTAAATCATCTAAAGTCTCGTGATCTCAAGTTGCCTCACAGTAATTTTCAAGTGTAGGAATGCTTTTGTGTGTTTTTGTTTGTTTGTGTTTTGATGTTTCAAACAATTTTTTCTAAATTAATCAGGCTTAACATTGGATAACTTACAAACACTAAATGTACAATCCAGAGGAAGAATTAAAACACTTCCATATCCTAAAATTTTCCCTAATGACTCTTCCCAGTAAATACACTCTAGGGAAAATACTATTCTACTTTCTAACATGATTGAATAAAATGATCAAAATACAGTGCTCTGTATCCAGCTTCCTTCACTCATGGCTAAGTCTGTGAGATTCATTCATGTTCCTGAGTATAACAGAAGTTGTTATATTGCTATATAGTATCATATTGTATAGATATAACACAATTTCTTTATCTGTTCTTCTGTTGATAAAGATTTGGGCCATTTCCAACTTTAGCCCAGTATAAGGAGTGCCTTTTTTAGAATGAAAGCTTTTCGTAATTTCGAGTATATCCTTTAGGAGAGAAAATCCATAAAAACTCAAAGTTACTCTGAATAACTTCATATCTTTAAAATTAATTTTAGTTATCTGTGGCTAAGTAATCTCTTAGTACTTTAAAACAACATAATTTTATTATCCATAATAATTTTCTAGGTCAGAACTTGGATGGGCACTTCTGCTTCACAAACTGTTGGTGGGGTCACTCACTCAACTGGTTTTAGCTAGCAGCAGGAGCCAACAGCATGTCAAGATTTTTCCCTTCTCTCTTTAGTGACTTTTTCTCAAATGGCTAACTTGGAGTTTCTCACAGTTTTAAACTCAGGGTATTGCATCACAGAATGAAAGTGGAAGCTGCTGGGCTTCTTAAAGTCTAAGACTGGGACTTAAATAGGGCTACTTCTACTGTACTGTATTCTATTGCAGGCTGTTTCAAGAATAAAATTATAGTCTCCATCTCTTGATGGTCAGAGCATATCTCACATATAAAGAAAAATAATATTGATAGTGTACATATTTAAATATATCTGGCCACCGAAATTATATCCCTTCTACATACAAAATACTTTCACTGCCACTTTCAAAATTCTCACCCTATTGTGGCATAATGTGAACATTGTCTAGAGTCCCCACATGTGTGACGCTACTTGTTGCAGTTCCTGAAGTGTACCTCCTCTGGTGCAGAACCCTGGGTACAGAGGCTTATGAATTAAAAGACCAGTTATCTGCCCTCGTATATACCCAACATAAAATGGTGGGAGAGCGAAAAGATAACCATGATAGAAATTCCTGTTCAAACAGATAATGTGAGCACATAGCAGTTGCTGATCCATGGCAGTCAAGAAATTAGCTGCACACATGTGTCTGTTCACTTTTCTGAGGCTTGGGAATATTCCTTGCTTAGTGCCCAGCTGTTTTCTCCCTGGGAATAGCTCTATAGCAATAGGCTATTGGTTTGCCCTCTGAGCCTTCCATCTTTTATTAAAATAAATAATGAATTGTCTTTGCAGCTGAATATCTTTTTCAGCCTGATTCCTACTTTTCAATGGATGAAGTCCTGAGGTCCTAGTGTTCTCTTTATTTTGAATTACCTCTTTCTCTTTTAGTCTAAACTGTTGGTGCTTTTAACAATACATTTCTCTCGAAAATGTGTATCTCCTATGAATCTTCTTGTGGTTCACATCATTAGGCAAAAACCATATACACATATATCTTTGAGACAAGTACTTCTCTCCTTTGGGCTGTAAGTCAGGGTGCTGTGACACAATTCCTTTAAGATTATTGACATCTTTGTTTATTTGACTAATCAAGGGATTCCGTGACTCCCAGTTTAAATTTTTCAGAGGTCTTAACAAAGCAACTTACAACCACAACCTTTATTTAGTCATTACTAGAAGACTGGCTCTACCTTTTAGAACCTTCTGCTCTCTGGAAAGACTCAGAATAAAAGAGTTTTATTTTCTAACCTAGCAAGTCCTGAGTTGGAAATAATTTGTCTAAATTTGCTAGAAAACTGAGCATTTACCCTCTTAGTTCATCTCTCTGTTTCAAAACCTTCTTATTGGCAACTTAAAGAAGCCAAGTGACTCATTCAATTATCTCTATCCATAATTTTCTATATTATACATTATTTCAAGCAATGGTCTCATCAAAGTCTTCACTGTACATGACACAGATGTTTTTTCCCCTGAATCCTCCAGCAGCATGCTGCACTTCTAGCCTTCACCAACAATCTCCTCATACCTACTTCTCAGTCTCAAAGTTAGTTTCATATGTTTTGTCATAACAGCACTTCACTTGTAGATAGCAATTTCTGTTTTACTTGTATTCAGTTGTGGAACAAACCACCTGAAACTTTCCTAAAAATTAATAATGATTTATTCCTTCTCATAATTTGGTGGTTCAGGAATTTGGGCAGGGCTCAATGGGATGGTTTTCTTGTTCCATGTGGTATCTTTGGTGGTCACTCATTTGTCAGCAACCCAATTGGGCTACAAGGTATGAGAGGATCCCTCTATGTGTAATATTCCACACGGCCTTTCCACAGGCTTTTATTGCAGCATGGTGATCTCACTAGTTGGGTTTATATGTCAGTTGACTTCCCCAGAGTGAAAGTGGAAGCTGCCAGATGTGTTTATGCTTAATCGGCACAATGCCACTTTAGCCACACTCTATTCCTCAAGGAAAGTCTAAGAAGGGGGAAATCAATTTCACTTTTTAATGGTAGATGCCATACACATCCAGAGATGGAAGAAATTGTTGGTGGCCACCTTTAGACTACATATCAAAAAAGGATTTGCATTTATATCACAGCTCTTCAATTTACATGTTCATTGGGTCAACTAAATTATATTCAGCTTCTAAGTACATAATGTGTTTTCACTAGTTTTTGTTTGTTTGTTTTTGTTTTTGTTATTGATGTTTCCCTGCCTGCCTCAAGTCTTTTCTTCTTCTCCTTCCTCTCCACCTTTAACCAGACCATCTTCTAGTCATACTGTAGGACTTTCTCCAGGAATTTTTTTCCTCAAAGGCTTAATTAGGTGCCTCTTATTTATGTTCTATATCACGCTATGCTTATTTTTACCAAAGTAGTTATTATGATCTCATTTCTCTCTGAGCTCCCTGGGACTAGAACTATATTTTATTTCCCATTGTGCTTTGTACTGTGAAAGGTACAGAGTGTATTTCCATTCAATATTTGTTGGATAAGGGGATGTACATCATGAAATATATTTGAATAGTTGGAGAGATCTATGGGAAGAATACATTCATTCTATACATAATAATGATCATCATAAATATTAAGTGCACGTTTATGCTACGCTATACCATGCACTAAATTTTATGCACCACATGTGAATTAATCCTCTCAAATCTTCATTATCTTCATTTGAGATAAGAGAAAACTAAGAATTATGGAAGACACTTGACTATCGTACCTCAACTTCTACCTGAGAAAGCCTGGTTGAAAATCTGACTCCACTCAACTGTAAGCCCATGTTCCTCATTGCTAGATTATTCTGGCTAAAGAAAAATAATAGTTCACATTTTTATTCCTAAGATTTTAAAAACAACTCTTAAGTTCCCCCTAAAGGTTTCATTCCACAGGTTGGAAGCATGGGCATAATTAATATTCATATTGAAGTCATCCTACTCAGTTTGCATAGGAGATTTAAAACATGACTACCATGTGTCTACAGCCTAAGCAACAATTATTAAACCATTCAAACTGCCAAACAATAAATTTTGTTGTGGTACATTTGTGTGGATTGAGCCAAGGCCACAGGAAGCTGTGTTTATCCAAAGTAAGATCATGTTACTCTCCTATTCGAAATTTTCTAAAAGTTTACTGAGCATGATATCTCACTCCTATTGATGTTCTAATCATGTCACAGTGCTCTCCAAAATATGCCAAGCTCATTTATACCACAGGGTTTTTGCACTTGTTGCTATTTCTGCCTCATACTTTCTTCTCACACATACTGGCATCACTAATTCATCCACTCCTATTGATCTGTGCTTAAATAGCAGTTTTTCAGAGTAGACTTCCCTGATCTCTATCTAAAATAGCTTGTTTGTTGGGCTTTATCTCTTTTGTCAAGATCAAAGGATATTTGATCTTAATTCCTCATCTTATACACTTATTTTTATAATATTTCACATCTACTTCACTATTGTATAAGCTTCATGAGGGAAAGTAATGTGTTTTTTTCTCACTACCATATATCTGCAAAGATAATCTCTCAACTCAGTAGCTGGCTATTACACCATAGTTGAGTGCATGAGTGAATAGCTGCTCCTATTTTCTGAGTCCCAGTCATATGACAGCTCAAGCTCTTTCTTTTGCTGAGTTAGGTGCATTACGTAATACACCTATTCCTCCTTGAGTATATTTCTATTATTGTCCTTGCCACACTGTTCTATCAGTGTTGCTTTCGTTATCCATCTCTTCTGGAAGACTGTGAGGTTAGAGTTTTTATCTTACTCATGTGTCTACTCCCAGTATTTTGCACATTGCATAATGTATTGTAACTACTCAATAAATGTTTGCTGAATGAACATAAAATAAACTTTCTCTTCATTAAAGCAGAAGTTGTACCACTTAGTTTAGTCTACTGTTGACATAATACAAGAGTTTAACATCAAATTGGCATTTTAATTATAAAATACACTATAATTACCTAGAAGATTGTATGTTGGGAAGATTGGCTGAAAATGACATTGTATCTTGAATCCATGTAATTTAATGAGCAAGATATGTTACTGTAATTAAATTTCTAAAGAGTTTCTACTATTTTAATGCCTAGTTTATAATCCAGAGAAAATATAGCCTTCAAATTAGAAAGCCATTTGTGAGGCACATTCACTGTGAGGCACATTCACTGTGCTTCAATTTTGTTTTTTGAGATGGAGTTTCGCTCTTTTTGCCCAGGCTGGAGTGCAATGGCATGATCTCGGCTCACCACAACTGTGGCCTCCCAGATTCAAGCAATTCTCCTACCTCAGCCTCCTGAGTAGCTGGGATCATGTGCATGTGCTACCACGCTCGGCTAATTTTTTGTATTTCTAGTAGAGATGGGGTTTCTCCATGTGGGTCAGGCTGGTCTTAAACTCCTGACCTCAGGTGATCCATGTACTTCAATTTAAACTAATCCCCAGCTCAGCTGAAATTTCTCAGATGATCTTAAAAGATCAGTTAACCATTTTCATTTGAAATGACCCAATCTGTAAAATGGAGGTGACGCCTGTGATGGGTTGATGGCTAAGTCAATGTTGTTGTTTGAGTGAAATGTTCTGAGTGGTATAGCTACACACCTAAGAGGCGTTGCTGTTCTTTTCATCATGACTCTCATGTGACAAATGGATGAAATGAATCAGAGGTTCATATGTCCCCTCCAGCCTCCAGGCAAACTAAATTAGCTTTCAAGGAAAAATGGTAGAAATACTTAGATGTTGAAATCTTTATCTCCCTTTTCTTTGACCCAGTTTTGTCTCCTTCAATGCAAAGATGAACATCAAGACTGATGCCAGACCCTATCTTGCCTCTTCAGCAGATTTTATGAAGCTTTTCTTAGTGTAGTTTCTTGTATTTTTTTCTTTCTCAAGGAAATATATGAGCTAATTTGCCTGTACCAGAATCATGTAAAAACAGATTTTTTTCTGACTCCCAGGAAATCACCAGCCAATTTATTAATGTCCTTTATCTATTTAGATTTTTAACCTAAAAAATAGGAATTTTTTTTTGTGGAAAATAATAATTCCTAGTAATAATCTGAAAATTAATGCAAAATTAATATGCATCAAGAAAATATAGAAAATGAACAGTGAATCTGAAGACTTCATACTTAACACAGTGAATCTGAAGATTTAATACTTTAACATCATGAAGATTTATGATAACATTTAAAAATTGAAATTGTATGTTATAGTATATCCCAGAAGAGGCTTCCAATACCAGTTAGCCAGTTGCTCATGGTACACTCAACTGGTTTTCAGAAGGTTAGAACATTTGACAATAATTAGACTTTCAAACCTATTTTAGAAAATCAGATGAACATCAGAAGCTGCCTCTTAACCAGCTTTAATTACTATGAAAATAGGTGAAGACTTCAAACATCAAAAGACTATTATTTTGTGGGTGGTATAGGTTTATGGTCATAATGTATAGTTTGGTAAATAAGGCATAGCCAATCTCAGAGAAAACTGAAAAAAAAAAAAAGTATTTCTCTATTTAGCAAAATAGACATTGTCAGTTTTCTGGTGCTGTGAGTTTGTTTCAACTCTACTAAGCATCAACTAGATTGGATTCTCATGTTGGAGACTAGAATGCATCACTGTGTGAATTGAAATGCATGACTCTGAATTGGAATGAATTAGGCACACTCTATTGCACTTCTCTCCTGTCATATTTCTGCTGTTCTAAAAATGGTTTCTATAAGAGTTTACTATCAGATCTAGCACAACACTGTATAAACAAAATTTAATGGAAGCTTTCATCTGTTAAATTTCATTACAACTCACATTAGCTCTTTTTTTATGCTATAAACATGCTTATTCTGTAAGTTACAGATGTATCATCCACAACTGTCTAGGCAATGCAACAATTTAAGTACCTTAGAGAAACAGGAAAATAAAGATTTTTGCATTAAAAATTTGTTACCTTCAATGCTTTTATAAATGAGTCTGAATATTTTTAAATTCTTTTTAAAATATGATGTTTAATTCTACTTTGAAGAAAAATTTTTATTTGATCAGGACGATAATAATTCACAGAGCAACATAAGACCAATATTGAACCTTAACATTTTTAAGTAGAGTTTAATTATTTGAATTGTGGGACTGAGGAATGTTTGAAGGAAGTATTCTAAATACTTCTTATAAAATATATTTCCAAAATCAGGTGTATGTTCTTGTTGTACCAAGATGGCTATATTTAGATCTGCATGCATCTTTAATAATTCACTCTCAACTTTGAGAATTTGCCTCCTGACTTGGTGACATACAAAATTTTGTTTGGTAAATACATTGGATAATTCAGAGTTTCAAAATCATGATTCTCCTTGTTCTAAATCTGTAAAAATTGAATTTACATACAGAAACAATAGAGGCCCAGTTTCAGTCCTTTACGTATTATGCATTCACATTCATTTTTGCTTTAAACTTCTTGACCTAAGCGAGTGACACAGTGTGTGTGAGTGTGTGTGTCTGTGGGGTGTGTGTGTGTCTTACAGAGGAAGGTGTTATATTTGGCAACATATCTTTGCAACATTTCAGTGTTGGCTTTAGTTTTCTTGACAATTTTTTCCAGGGTTCCATAGTGCTTTTATGCTCATGGATTTTTCATTTTGCTCAAAGAAGTCATTGATCATTAAGTTCAACTCCTTTCCCAATTACTACATCACACCAGGTGTCACGTCTTAGCAGGGGGAGGCCCCTGTGCTGTTGCTTAAAATCATTGCTTGACAACAACTTATTTAACATGTAATTCAATAAATACAGAAAGTGCACAGGAAAATTGACAATCTAATTGTTTGGAGATAGCAGTGGCACAGCATTAATGCACTAGTTTTTTATTAGAACACATGGAATGTTTGTTACATTGATATCTAAAGATAGATAAATAGCACCATCAATCCTATTTTAAAGATGAAGAAACTACAGGTGTTTTGAATGTTTTTGCTCTAAACACAAAAATTATATTAAAAATAAAGAGCCATTTTATTTAAAGAAATGAGTAGATTTAGCAATATTTATTTTAACAAAGCACTCAAAACTAAATTAGGAAATATGCTATTTCTGATCTTCATAACGTATGTTTATTAACTAAATCCTTGCCTATAGTCTATACAATATTTTACGTTAAGTTGATAAAATCATGTAAACACCAACATGCAAGTTATAATTTAGAGACAACATACCTATCTGTTTGGATTCTAAGTAAAGCACTATTGTTGTACCATAATTGAAATGTTTCTATCTTTAAAACTCAACAAATGAATGAAGTTTGCTTTCTGATATTTTCTGAAAATAGCTGACCCTGGTGAAAATAATTAAATTATTACCCTCTACATTGCTGAGTTCTACTCTAGCTCTGATACTCAGTTACTGTATTCCTTCAAACAAATTTTTTGAAATTTTTAGGCTCTCATTTTCTCAGTGTAAAAATTAAAATAAGTCACCTTTCAGAGTTTTTATGGATACCAAATAAGTTAATATAATAAAAAGAGGGCCATCGCAATACCTGGACATATAGTACTCTTCCACTTTTATATTCGTTTCCCTTTTCCCATCTTCACTTCCTTCCTATGCCATCCTTAGGATTCATTTTTTCTCATCTTACCCCCAACTACTCAGGCTAAGTCTAAGTTGTACTTTTACACTGCACTGTGGATGGTGGCTTGGTCACATCAGTTATTGGAATGGAGAAGTATTGTTTGGCCTTGTCCTTTACATATTCTGTTTTTTATGACTACGTAGTGGAAACATGTCTTCCAGAAAACCTCTAATTTTCTGAGCAATTACTTTTTTCTCATTGAAAGGACTCTATGAAAGGACTCTATGAAGTTTTGTAACAAGATATCACAAATTCATCTTTGTTCCCAGCTCCTAAACTAACACTAGTTGTGTGAAGTATTTTGATACATTCAATCTACAATAATCTGTCCTCAACCATATCAGATATACTTAACGCTTGTTGAACCCTCTTCCCATTCCATTCCCGTTACTTCTTTTGTGTGGACGCACTGTCTGCATCTATACAGCACATCTACAATACTTTTTATGAGTAATTGAATTATATATAAATTCACATGTATGCATATAATTATATTTTAAATCATGACATAACATTGCCAGTTTTATTTTTTAATGGAGATGTGTATTAGATATTATGAGAACAAAGAGACTGGAAAAAAGAGGTCTGTTTGGAGAAGCAGAAGAAACCTCACAAAACAGGTAATGTTTTGCTACATTTTGACATGAGTGATGACTGACTAAAAAGATTTTAGAAAATGATATACCCCTCTCTCAACAAAAATGTAAAATAAAAAATCAAAGCAGAGGCAAGATTGTAAAAGAACACCATGTGCTTGACAAAAAGGTGCCAGTGTGTTATGGCTGTCACAGCAAGCTCACTGGTGGGTATTTTCTTCAGTATGAGTTTTAATATCTTCTGTGTATTTGTGAGAGAGCAATTTGAAAATCACCGTGTCTTTAATATATCAAATACATTAAAATCTTAGCAGGTAAACAAATAGGAACATTTAGAGCACAAATGGAATCCATTAAATTTCTTTTACTTGATTTATTATAACGCAGCTTACTTACTGAGATGAAGATTATATACAAATTACTACAATTATGCCCAAACTATGCTCAAGTAAGAAACTAAAGCGTTTCTTCAGTTTATGATTTCTTTAGTAAAGGTTGATTATTGCTCACCAATATCAGTCTCTTGCTTACAACAGAGCTTGTTATCAAAATGTGAAAGTAAAGGCTTATCTTACTCTGCATTTCCAATTTTTCTTTACATTCTAACAATAGCATTATAGCAATAATAATAATAATAATGACAATAAATACCAAGAGGTGAATATTTTCATCAGTTGTTTAGTAGGCCTGGCGTATATTGCAGAGGAAATCTAAAACTCCTTTCTTAAACCATGACAAATAAAATAGAGCTTTCACTTTCAAACAGAAAAATCATATTTTAGATAGAGGAGAAGATCCTTTACTGTACTCTGATACAAAGGAAAAGAGAATAGTTTAAAATTCTAAATGTCTGAATGCTTTGGTGTCAACAATTAGGGCCAAGTTTATAATACTTTGCAGGGCCAAGCATGAACAGATTTCTCTCTGCATCTCTCTCTCTCTTTTCTCTCTCACACGTATCCATTTTTTTAAATGTCTTATAATAACTTTTGTGATATTCCATAGTGTTGGACAGATGAGTCAATGCTTTATTAGGGAATTGTGACACCTTCATAATGACAGGAGAGTTTGATAATGCTTACAGAGTTTAATTCATGAAAGGGTCTTTCATTGAATCAATTTTAATACTGTTCCAAAGATCACATCTGAGAAAAGCCAGTGGAGGTTTTGTGGTATCCCATTTGGCATTCACTGGGCATCCACTAAGGTACAGTGTACTTTTTGCACAGGTATGGAGGTGGGAAAGAAAATCAGATTTCTAGTCTAACTGAGAGATTCCAGCAGAGTGATGATAACATTTTCAGTTAGTGGCATAAGCAACTGTACCTTTATGTGAATCTGGATTAAAATAAATTTTGAAGCATCTTTTGAATTAAAAAAAAATGAAAATGGGAAAAGCAAAGATTTGTGATTGTATACTTGATATCACACTGTATATACAACTTTATATCTTGCTTATTTCACTAAACATTGTTGCATTTGAAGAATGTTGTGCTTATGTTGGGGTTTCACAAAAGTTTCCAATGCAGCTGGCATGCTTCATGAATCCCTAGGTCCAACAATATTCTTAACAATAAGAAAGAGGACAAATCTCAAGTTCTTGTTTGCACAGGGCAGGAAATGACAGCAAAACTTCTCTGGTTGATGTAGGAGGCAAATTCACCTTTAGTATGACGTTGTGGCTGCTTTCACAGGAGCATCAAGCATTCTATCAAATTGGGGCATGGGACACTGATGGCTGCAGAATTTTTTATTAGCGTAGGTTAACCTAGGGTGATTAAAAACTCAGCCTATCACTTAATTCCCTAGGGTAGGGATTGACAAGATTTTCTGTAAAAGTTCAGAGAGTAAACAGTTTTGTATTTGTAGGCCAAGAGGGAACATCAAGACTAATACATAGTTAATTATGAATCGAGAGAGAGCAAATTTCCATAAATATTTTATTGATGACATTCAAAAGATAATAATTGAGTATAAGTTTCTGTAATCAAGAGTCTACTTACAAAAAGAATAAAACTGGGATTCATTGTCGTTCAGTTAATATTACTTATCATCACAGTAGAAATGTGGCCTCATTCTCCCACAAAACCTTTTCTTGTTTTTCTGAAACACAGGGATCTTTCCTTCTGGGAACTCAGCAGGAAGTCTGAAGTGCATCACTTATTTGGCATTCCTATACTGCTCTCACAGTGCTGGAGAGCTTTGTGTGAGAACCAGGCTACATCTGGTTAGACTGCCTGGGCTTGAATTTCAGCTGGACTACCCATTGGCTGTGTGGTCTTTAATTTCTTTCGAACTTATCCAGAAGCTTTTGTGTCCTTATCTATATAAAATCAGTAATAATACCTTTCCAGAGCTGTTTAAAGATAAAGTATGTGGATACATGCAAATACTTAGGATAGTGCAGGAGATGATGTAAAGCCCTAGATATTTATGTTTCAATTTTGATTTATTTTCAAAATAAATAGTAGCTTGCAGGGTGTATAAAAATTAGCCACCATTTGCTAGTCCCTGCCCTAAAGTGGGCATGGTGTGGTAGTCCACCCATATCCCTCACCTCAGCCCTGGGACACCATTCTCCTGCCTGCTGGGAGTACTGGCTCCTCCTAAGCACCTATCTGGGAATCAGGAATTGTCTTCCTCTGAAGAAAGCTGTCTGGCTAATATCACACTTCTTCCCTGGGGGCAGTCTGCCTCCAATGACTATCAAAAGAGGGTTATAAAAGTCTTGTTCTCAAAGACAACTCTTCAGAACTATCGCACTCCTGAGCTCCTCCTGGGATCCTTTAAGGTCTGTGTTAACAATGGCAATGCAACACAGTTTGCCCTTTGCCAGTCTTTCTTCCCTTCCCTTCACAGGTGTGGTTCCTGACTACACCTCAAAGGATATCAGTCATCCACCTCAAACCATATTTTAGATTATTTGTACCCACCAACCTCAGTCATGGGGATTATATACAGCTATGTTTAATGCTCCTCCGCCTTAAACTGCTCACATTATCCTTTATTATCCTTTACATGATTTTTAGGAGCTTCAGAACATGGTCTTTGTCAAGCATTTTGAGATGCAAAGTAAAACTGGGATACTGTGTTATTCTCACATGACGCCCATGTTCTAATGTGATTCAGTGATTATCCCAGAAATGTAATTGAGCGAAATATGAAATATGAGAAATATTTAAGGACTATTATTAATATTTTACGTAGTAACAGAATTTGCTGTTTCAAATTACAACAAAAGTGCTTCCTCTTTGTTGGGGTTGTTTTATTCTAATCTCCACCCACAACCATCTTAACTTACTCTCCATTTCAGAGTCAGAGAAAAGGCTCAACTGAGGAAAATATTTGCAGGCTGGTTTATACAGATACAAATGTGAGCTACAAAATTGTGCCACCTTCAGTTTAATGCAATATTACTGCTACTTATTTGGTGAATAACATGGAATGGAGAGGGTATTGTGATAGATTATGATTATAAAAAGATCCAAACTACTCAGGTTTATGACCTTCTATGAATATAATGAAATGCTACTATATAGCAGTACTTTCAGACTGCCATGAGTCCCCTTAGCTAATAGAAGACATAAATAGAAAACGATTTCTATGAAAATGTGCTTCTTGTGGGGTTAAATGAGACTTCTGCCTCTTGCAACACATTTTAGAACAAATAAAGGAATATAAAACTTCATATGAATGAACAATGAATAGATGAAATTTTGTACTTCCAGAAATAGAAAAGAGGCTGATACAATAGATTTAAACAGGGATTTTAAAAATGAATGATTAATAGATCCATATTAGTCTGAATATTAAGCTTGGCATCTTAGTACCATCTTTACTTTTTTACTCTGAGGCATGGAGTCAACTCCTAAAGAGCCCTTTCTTCTTCAGAAATGACCATTGAAGAGGACTGCCTGAGCTTGGTTGTAGTATGGAGAGTTATACTTCTGGAAGAATAAAGGTTAATTTAGTTTTCTATCACTGAGATGCTCATTTCTTCCCACTGAACAAAACTGCCCAAATTTTCAGGATTTTCTTGGAAAGCCTGGATATTGAGTCATTGCTTGAGTAATGGTTTCATCCGCCTCAGGCTTATTTAACATACGCAATCATGTCCACTCAGTGACATTAGCATCTCCTGGGATCTTGCTAGAAATGCAAATTTTGAGGTGTTACCCCACATTTACTGAATCAGGAGTTCTAAAGGTGAGGTCCAATCATCTCAATTATGACAAGTGTTTTATGTAATTCTGATGCCCACTTAAAGTGAGAAGCTCCAATGAAAAGAAAAATGAAATAATGAAATGAAACAAGACAAGACAAAATACAACCAAATTGTTGCAACAGAAAGGACGTTGCCTAACACGGCAAAGGAATGGTCATAGAACTTAAAAATCGTGCACATCAAGAAATATTTTAAAAATTAGACTCCCCTAGGAAGTTATTCTGCTAAAAAGATAGGCTTTTATGACAACTATCTTTCCCCACTTAGGCAAAACGGGGCAGATTAGAGAAATATAATACAGTAAGACAAAGAAACCATCCCTAAGCAGCAGCTAGAGTGAGAAAAGAAAATGCATCTAAATTAGAAAAAAAAGGAAACACCTTTGGTTTCAGGCAATGCGCTTCCTGAGATTTTAGAACCCAGGCAAACTCGATAATTAAATACTGAACAATAAGTTGTTGAAGACAGTCACTGAAAAACCTTTGCCATTAATTCCGAAGATTCTGACTTTTTAAAAGAGTATTTCTTTATAAATCTTAGGGCATGTTAAATTTTGAGGCCTTGTTACATAAATGTATATTAAATATTAATAGATATCTTTAATACCTGCATTTGCAAAAACTGTGAAAGTGATATGATCATATGTACAGGAAAGCACATTAAAAATCTCAATTTTTTTCCTATCACCCACTTCTTTTTCACTCTAGAGGTTTCAGATTCTCGTCTTTATTCTCCCAAACTTTTTCCCAGTGTCCAGATCTCAGTTTTCTCCTTGGTCCTCCATTATTTTGGTATATAGATTGACTTTTTCCGGACCCAGAAATAAAGAATTATTCTTTGAAAAAGAGAGAAGTTGGAACTAGCAATTATAGTATTGTTTTGGGGAAGCCAGACAAAAATATGAAGCATTCCCCTGTTAAATTTTTCTATTTTCTTCCCCGTGGAGCTGCCTGGTTTGGGACTTGGGAAAGAGGATTAGGGAAAAAGGGAGATGAAAAGAGAAGATGTTCTTAATTCTTCCACTCCAGGATAGTCATTTCCTGACCCATATGCAGTCAAGAATTTCACCAAGGTAGACGTCAAGATGGCTGACTAGAGACATCCAATGCTGGCCTCTTCCACAAAGAAGGAGTATAGCAGCAAGTGGATGATAACCACATGGTGAATGAAGTCTAGGGGATAATGCTAATCTAGCAGTGAAGCCACAGGGAACCTTTGAGGCACAGAAGCCAGGGAAGTCAACATAGAGAGTAAAGCAGAACAGCTGGCCAGATCAGCTCTGAGCCAGGGGGGATGCCCCATTATGGGGAAAGATGAGCAAGAGATGCCTAGCTGTCCACATTTCCACCACAGATGCCTGTAGTCTTAGCTACAGGAAAGTCTGTCAACGCTCACTGGCACTGAGTCTAATATGGGAAGTTTCCCAGAGTCTACACAACTGCATTGTTTTAGAGGGAATTTGAGCTCAGTCCCACCAATGAGATACAAACTGTTGCATCCTAACACCATTTTGAGAGCAGATCCAACACCATACTACATCCTGCCCTGGGGCTCAATAGCCCTTACATCTCCACATCCCTGGGGCCCTACCAATATCCACCCACTTCCAACCAGAGGGCTACAGCATCACATGCAAACTAGACCCAGTGGTGTAGCCATGTTGCTAGCACCTGAGCCAGTGTAGCTATGCTACATCTCAGGGAACCAGAGTCCAACACATTAGGAAGGTGCCCCAGGATATAGAGAAATAAGGGATGCTTTTTTCAGGGCCTAAAAACTGCATGCCCAAGGCCACCAGGACCAGCAGCAACCCCACTCGCTCCAGCAACTGGCCACCATATACCTGTGCACCCAGCCCAGGAACCCTGGGTCAGTCCATCTGCCCAGCTGTGGACACAGTCAGCACGTGTGCACCCTGCCTAGGGGCCTGGGAAACTGCCTGTCTGTCCCACCACTAACATCATTGATGTATACATGTTCCACTCTAGGGCTCAGAGAGTGCAATGTCTGGCCTGCCAGTGCCTGTGTACCCTGTCCTGCCCTGGGGCCCCAGGACTGGTACACCTAGACTACCAACACCACTGCCAGCACCTGCATGCTCTACCTGGGGCCCAAAGGCTGACCCAACCAGTGAATGCCTCTGCCTCAATTAATGACAGCATCTACCAGCTAAGGGACTGAGGACTGGCCTGCTTGATACCCCTATGCCCATCAAAGCCACATCACAGCTTTCACAAACAACTGCAACTTCAGCCACTAAGAAACTTACCCTGCTGACACCGATTAAAGATAATTATATGGAAACTAGAGTGCCCACCCAGAACTAAAGCCAAAACTACTCCACCTAAGTGACATTATAGATACATCTACAAGAAAAATTTTTCCTACAAAAGCTAATACATAAAATTAGAAGTGACCATTATACCGTATGTGCAGATATCAATGTAAGAACCTAAGAAACTTGAAATAGCAAGGAAACATAATATATCAAGGAAACATAATATATCCAAAGGACTACAATAATTCTCCAGTAACAGACCCTAAAGAAATGAAATTAATGAAATGAAATGCCTGAAAAGAAGTTTGAAAATGAGAATCTTAAGAAATCTCAATGAGATACAAGAGAACATGTATAAACAATACAAATAAATAAGGAAAAATATTCATGATCTGAATGAGAATTTCAACAATGAGAAATTCTTTTATCAATTTTATCCTTTTAAAACCCAAACGGAAATCGCAAAAATGAATAATTCAATGAATAACATAACAAACACAATCAAGAGCTTCAAAAATATATATGGTCAAGCAGAGAAAAAAGAATTTCTGAATTTAAAGACAGATCTTTTGAAATAACCCAGTCAGACAAAACAAAAAAGAAGAAAGAGATTTAAAAGCCTATGTGACATAGCAAAAAAGTATACAAATGGGATTATATCAATCTAAAAGGTTTCTGTGCAGCAAAGAAAACCATTAACAGAGTAAATAAATGGCCTACAAAATGGAGGAAAATATTTGCAAGCTCTTTATCCAACAGGAGATTAATAGTCAAAACATATAAGAAGGCTGGGTGTGGTGGCTCACGCCTGTAATCCAAGCACTTTGGAGGCCAAGGGGGGCGGATCACCTGAGGTCGGGAGTTCAAGACCAGCCTGACCAACATGGTGAAACCCCGTCTTTAAAAAAAAAAAAAAAAAAAAAAAAAAAAAAAAAAAAAAAAAAAAAAAAAAAAAAAGAAAAAAAAAAAATTAAAAAAAAAAAAAAAAAAAAAAAAAAAAAAAAAAAAAAAAAAAAAAAAAAAAAAAAAAAAAAAAAAAAAAAAAAAAAAAAAAAAAAAAAAAAAAAAAAAAAAAAAAAAAAAAAAAAAAAAAAACAAAACA
>CAUYLG010064791.1:0-11606 GCA_963573385.1 Cacajao melanocephalus
TGCCATTGGTCAGGTTCTCAGTGGGATTTTTGAATTTTGGGCTGAGAGCATCATTTAGTGCTGAGGGTGGGGCTAGGGGGTGGAATGCAGGAGTGGGTGTGGGGAGCCCGCATGGAGAAGGCAGGCGCTGAGTAGGACGTCCGGCCTCCTGATAACAGTGTTATCAGGTGCAGAGGGGGTGGGTATTGTCCATCCGGCTCCCAGCGAGGCTATCGGCCTTACAAAAATGCCTTTTTATTTGGAGATAGTTTTTATAGCTATATCTTGGTCTTTATGATAAACAAAATTAGAATTATTGAATGGGCAAGACTGGAGATTCGTCTTAGTTTATTTGGGCTATAAAGTACTATAAACAGGAGCTTCAACAATAGAAACCTATTCGTCAGTTCTGGACACTGGGAAGTCTAACATTAAGGTCACTGCATGGTTGGGTTCTGGTGAGGCTCCCTTGTGGGATACAGACTACTGACTTGTCACTGCGTCCTCACATGGTGCAAGGGTTCCCTGGGGCCCTTTTTATAAGGGCACCAGTCTCATTCATGAAGTTTCTGCCCTGACGATCTCCTCACTTCCCCAAGGCCCTACCTCTGAATACCACGACATTGGGGATTTGTTTAACATACGAACTTTGGAGGGACACAAGTGTTCAGACCATGGCAGGAATTAAAGCCTGTTGACAGTTCACTGTGAAAGTTGAATACTGAAATGAGAAATTTCTGTATCAAAGGAAAGAATGAAATGTCTCAAATGCAGTGGTAGAAAAGGATGTATTAGCCATAAAGTGAAGAGCAGTTGGATAAACTTGTATTTCAGGAGCTGCGCCTGACATGTAGTTTCTGAGCTTCATCCCACTGCTTCATGGACACGTTGGGTGTGGTTGTGGGGAATGGTCACCGGCAGTGCCTGCCCACCCAGCCTACTGTTTGCCATCAGCACTGGGGACCTTCCCCTCGCCAACTCCACACAGCCTCCATGGGAATCTGAATCTGAGGGCCCAGCCCTAGTCTGCCTAAGGGTAGGCACATAACCCTACCTAGCAACTTGAATCCTGAGCAGAATGACATCAACAAGACTCCAAATGGTTGAATTTGACTCAACTGGTTTTCACCTTCCTTATACCTGGCTACTCATCTTGACTTTCCAGTTGATACATTTCCCAATTTCCTGCCTTTTTTTTTTTTTTTTCTGAAGTTAGAACTCATTTATGTTGAATGGGAGAATTGAACCAAATAATCAAAACCAATGTGATGTTACTTGAATGCCATGAGGGCTGGAAATGAGAACATAAGGTGAAGGAGAAAGGAGGGATTCTTCCAGGAGCAAAGCAAAAAGAATGAAAAGGTATAATAATACAGTGACTTTGAGTAGGTCATACACAATTGATTTGTGCTCAGTGAGCTGTTGTGAGGAACGAAAAGGCATCATTGCAAAATCCACGAAGTTTCTGTTTTTTCCAAGGAACCCAAAGCAAATGACTGCCCCACACTTAGCATTCTGTTTTTGTTTTCAACAGAGTCTCCCACCCCTGGAAACGTTCTTTCAATTTTTATCGACCTTTATTTAGCTTGGGACCTTATCCCCTTGTGCCTGTGGAGGTCCTGCAGTGAATGTCTGATTGCCTGCCTTTCAGTCTGGCCCTTCTCTGAGTTTGTCTATTCACATCACCAACTTAACTTATAATTCTAAACCATACCCTCTCTCATGTACCCTGGGAAACTATAAGGTTACTTTGGACTGTGAGGTGAACCAGGTAGTATGAAAGTGGATTACTCCTCTTGAGGTTGAGGTAGTTAGGTGGTGAGGGTGGAGTCTGAACCTGTAAGGTTGGGGGAACAACTGGTGATAGAAAACTGACTCCTCTTAATGAAGGCTCTGCAGCCACTAATGGCCAATCCTACAACGTGGCTGAGAGGGTTTCATTTATTCTCCCAAAGCCCTTCACTGCCTTTTCCTGCTCCTGAAGCTCTCCGAGTCTCATTGTATTTCTGTTGACTGCCAGCATATTTTCTAATGGGGGTGGAGAGGATCTGCTGCAGGATTGGCTAGACATTTTCAGTAAGCTGTTAGTGGCTGCAGCAGATGTTTCCGCATTTGCACAATAGTGCAATAGCGTTGCCCATTGGGAGTCAGCACACAGAGGGGAGACTTTCAAATTCATAGCACAACAGGGCTAGAGAAGGACATTTCTAGAGTTTCTTTGAAAGGCCACTCAATCAAACTGCAGGGAGCTTTATAGGACACTGACAAGTAAGAATGCATTCATATGGGGTTTTCATGGGCTAAAACTCTTAGGTTGTATACTAGAATCTCATGGTTGGTGACTTTCCAGTTTTTATAATTAGTCACCCTTCTCCATTATAACTCCCAGTGAACACTAGCAAAAACAACCACAAATGAGAACAAACCCAAAACAGATCTGATAAAGGGCCTTACCAATTTGAGCATTAGTTTCTAAGCCCAAACCACACCGTTAGACTTCTGCTGCTGTATTCCTACTAATACTCTCCTTTGCGTTACTAATTTGAGGAAAAAACCAGGCAAACATGTTTTAACTTGTGCCATATGAATGAACAGTCAAATCAAGGTCAAGAACACCAGTAAATATACAAGTCAATAAAAACTGAAGGATTACTTGTAAGGGGTCACTTTATGAAGAGGTACTCATTTGATATTTTGAAAGTGAGAATGTGTACCCAGATACATATAAAATACCCCCAGATAACATGTACGTGGTAATATATCACTTTGAAGTCTCAGTATTAATATATGATTTAGCGCTAATCACTATTGAATTCACTACTTGGAAAAAAAAAAAAGAAAATGAGAAACATAGTGTTGGGTAGAAAACTTGATTCTATTACAGAGAACCATCCCTTGGGACAGAATTGTTCATGTCATCAGGCTATGGCCTTCTAAAACCCAGTCCTCACCTCTAGGGGGTTGTATTTCTTAGATGTCAAATCTGTGACTAGAAGACAGCTGATCATAGGCTGTAGTTATATTAGTTCTTAGTGCTGAGAATGTCTAATGGCATTGGACAAGGACAGCTGCAATATAATGTAATGTTCCTGCCCTCCATTTCATGCTGTACCTGATTATTTTTTTCTCCTCGCTCCCTGAAACATTGATTGATTTGGTAACGTAGAATGTTTGCTTTCCAGCTGGCAGATCTAATTGTAAATAAACAGCTGCTAGCTGCATTTAGACAGTGGATGATGATGGCAGGTACAAGAGCAGGGTGTGTAGGGATGATTTAAGGCCTGTGCAGTGGAGTGTGTGGGCGGCTGGGGAGAGACGCGAGCAGAAGATATTGAGGTACAAAGTCCATTATGATTTGGTATAATCTCAGGGCTGAGTTTTAAACATTTTAATGTAAAATAAAGACCGGTACATGGATTGTAAGGGCCTATAATGGCCAAGGCTATGGACTAAGTATGAGAGTAATACAAGTTCTCTATTATGCAGGAGTCTCTTTTGGTTTTTGAAAAATAGAATCAGATATTGGGCTAATTCTTGAGGGTTGTTTCGCTAAACAAGGTAGATTTGAGAATTCTGAATGAAAGCAAGAAGATGAATGTGTGGAGGGGAACTCTTCCGAGTCTAGAGATGATGTAAGGGCAGTGACAGCAGTAGCAACAATGCCAGGACCTCGGTACATGTCACTGCCCTAGTTATGTAAGGATGGGGTGGTTCAATGCTGACATCCTCAGCTATGGGACACTTAATACAGAACAGAATATTTCTGGAGTTGCTTGTGTTTTAGAATCTGGACAACCACCTTGGTAAGTCTAGGAAAGAACACTGCAAGTATCGGCCATTATCATTGGTGTCAGCTAAAGTTGTGACATCACATGTCACCTGAGCCAAAGATCTACAGATTGTTCTCTCTGCTCTCAGGCGAGGCCCTCATGTGGACAGCAGCCTGTCCACCAGTGCTGACATCAATCTGTGTACCCACCTGATCTTCCTGGAGTGGAGATGCCCGTTTCCATGGCTCAGAACAATCACGAGCACCCCTCATTCTATCTCCCTTTATACCTGGGTGGGAAATAGAATCCTGGATGGCTCAAAGGTAGATGTTGGCATGGCAAAAAATCTCCATGGCTAGCTAAGGTGGAGGACCAAAGAGGGACTGGATGGAGCCAGGTCAAAACGTCCCTCTGACCAGGGACAGTGGTGAGACCATTCCTCATCACCTACCTTCCCCATTACAGACTAAGGATGAGAATTTTGCTTTAAAGCAAGAAAAATCTCAGCCATGTGCCTGGACCAGCAGTGTGACTGAGTGATGAGACAGGCGCAAGGCATCTGGTGGGATCAGAAATGTTTACAGCATCTCCCAGTACCTTCATCGGCTCCCTGCCCTCCTGGTGTGAAGCCAGGCTCTGGGCTGAACAGCACCAAAGCCATGGATAAAAGTGGAGGCAGGCCCTGGAGGCTAGAAGGTGACCTAGGAGCAATTCTGTTTTCTCTGAGTTCTTGTTTTCTGTCATAGACTCTCCTAGAAGCTTTGGCTTGTTCTCGCTTTATATCAACATGTCCTGGACGCTTTGTATTCTTTCTTTTCCATGGCCTTTTCTATTTTCTCTTAGAAACAACATTCTTCACAACCTTTTCTGTATTTTATTTCATTCCTACCTGTCTCAGCAGAAGGCCCCTTCCTCCTTTGTCTGTTTCCTGCTCACGTGCCCTCTCAGCCGTTCACAAAGCACACTGGCATGTTGAAAGCCAAGCAACACTTTTCCCTGGAAATAAGTGTTTTCTTCCTTAAAACATTTTCTATGAGGAAAGGGAAAAGCAAGGGAGGTGACCAGTTATCTTACTCAATCATCACAATCCCTCAATGGAGCATGGATTGATTTATCTGAAACGCAGATTGATTTCAATCTGTGGGGCTTCAAAGGCCACATTCACCCCCCTACTAGGGGGAAGAGATTCAGATGCTTTCTAGAGGCAGGTTATGTTGCTTCATCTGGTGGTCTTAGAGTAGCTGTGTATGCATAAATATGGAGAAGGAAGACAATTTAAACTGCACACTGTATGTCATATTCTAGCATATGAAAGACTGTTGGCCTGGGCTGAATTCATATTCCTTAAACAGCCTGATCTGTAATGACACAGACTTGAATCTATAATCTAAGTTTACTTAACAAGATAATAAAATATTTAAAGTCAGTTCATTTAGAGGCTAGCAGGAATTACAGAGAGCACACTTATAGTATTTCTGACCCGATATTAGTATGCACAGCAGCACATTCTTAATTTTGGTTGTAGCTGTTTTTCAGTTCTCCTATCTCTGCATTCGCCATGGCAATTAGGACTGCAGGGAGCTTGTGGTGTCCTTGGAACTGAGGGAGAAAAGAAATTGACACTAAATAATACAAAATGGGCCTAGTCCTTACTGCAGTAGAAACCACTCAGAAAAGTTAATTAAACTCAGGAAATAGGCTGCAAGATAATGAAGTTTAGGCCTAATTTTACACTGCAGGCTTTCTATATTGTTTCTGCAAGGGTCCAAAGGAACACGAGATAGAAAATCTCCAGGTTGTGGGCCTGATTCATAAAGGATCATTACCTGTAGTTAAATAGCAGATAAAATGGTAATGTGTAGGTGGCAAATTATATATTGTAAAGTTAGTGATTATTAGGCTACACATATAAGACAATCATTTCTTTTATCAGTAGGACTGAAAGTTATCAATATGTCTGGTATAGGAAATAATAAATGTATATACTTCAAATCAAGATATAAGAATTTTCTAAATTAATAGTTGATAATTTCTTATTGAGCTTGACTGTATGTTTTACTCTGATGTTTCAAATATCTTTAATTGACAAATCATAATTGTATACAATTAAGGGGTACAGTGTAATGTTATATATACAATGCAGAATGATTAAGGCCTGTGCGCTGGCTCATGCCTGTAATCCCAGCACTTCAGGAGGCTGAGGTGGGCAGATCATTTGAGGTCAATTTTAAGAGTAGTCTGACTGACATGGTGAAACCCTGTCTCTACTAAAAATACAGAAGTTAGCCTGGTATGGTGGGCACCTGTAAACTCAGCTACTCGGGAGGCTGAGGCAGGAGAATCGTTTGAACCCGGGATGCGGGTTGCAGTGAACTGAGATTGTGCCACTGCACTCCAGCCAGGGCGATACTGCGAGCCTCGGTCTCAAAAAAAAAAAAAAAAAAAAAAAAAAAAAAAAAGAAAAGAAAAAAAAATACATATATAGAATAATTAAATCAAGCTAATTAACATATGTATATATGTATCACCTTGCTAATCTATCATTTCTATGGTAAGACATTTGAAACTCTTATCTGGAAATAAACATTTTATTTCTCATTTTTATAGAATTAGGGGTATATAGTACAGTTGTTACATGGACATATTGCATAGTGGTGAAGTCTGGGCTTCAAGTGTACCCATCACCTGGACAGTGTACAATGTACCCTACCCAACAGATAGTATTTCATCCCTAGCCACTCCCCAACCTACTGGAGTTGCCAATGTCTGCTATCTATTCTGCTGAAATACACATTTTAAATGTTTCCCTGCATGAACACATTTAATCCTCATAACTCTATGCAGGAGGATTATTAACCCTTCTTCTTCTTCTTTTTTTTTTTTTTTTTTTTTTTTAAGAGGCTTAGAGAGGTTTAAGTAACTTGTATAAGGATATTGACCCGGCAAGAAAACTGTTTGAAAAAACCCAATGTCTAGCTTGAAAGTTCATGTGTGCAAGCAAGTTCTTTATTGCCACTTGACAACAATCATCTTGCAGTGGAACAAATCTGAGTTACTGCTCTTGCCTGTCTAAAACTTTGTACCCTTTGACCAACATCTCATTCCTTCTCTTAATTTCCCCCCACCCTGTCACTTCTTGGGCTTGGGCATATTTTAAAATCCTAAGGGAGGAGGCAGCCTTGATCACCGTCTTATTATGTTGTGTGTGGTAGAATAAAAAGACTATCCCAAGTCATTAGCAAATCTCCCATCTTTTCTCTCTCTCTCGATTAGAGGAGTGGTGGTGCCTGCATTCTGACTGGATTTACTTTTCACAAAACTCTTCCAGCTGCTGCTCAGTGCTATGTTGCTTTCAAGGGTGGGGACAATCACACTTTCAATTTTCTAGTGTTTACTCTGGTTTTCTTGTGCCTGGTGTGACTTGGCACTGCTTTTGGACAAAACAATTTATTTAAAATTGACCTAGGATTAGCCCTATTCCTTTCACCTATTTTTTTTTTTTCTTAAAAAATATTCTGTAGCATAGGAAAAAAAAGTAAACCAAAGTCTTCTGGCTACCAAAATGAATTAAGTTGATTTTATTTGTCTTTCCGGAAAGTTCTGAGTCAAGAGAACTTGCCTTTGGTCAAATTTGATCAATGGCCGTTCTTAAGACTCGGTGCTATATGATTTCCCTTGCTGTCTGACACCAAAGTGGACTCTGCAAGATTCTTTCATTGTGCGTAGTTTTACTGACCTTTTGCCAGTGACTTGAAGTTTTCAGATGCATTCCCAGGCAAGGACGTCGCCAGGCCAAAACAGGCATGAATGTAAGCAGGGACGTTAAATGGACATTTCCTATTGTCTTATAATTTTGGTCTAAAAACACAAAGTGGACGACAGTTGGCACTGAGTGCCCCATGTTCTACAGAGAGTGACAAGGAATAACCAGATTCCAGCCTCTGCAGTACCTATTAAGAAGGGGCTTTGACCCTGTTGCACAGCCAGACTTCAGAAGTGAACACTGAAGTTCACCGAAGGAGGGTATCTACTTGCACCATGAGCTGACTTGATGAAGAGTGCGTGGCATTTTTTATCCCATCCATCCAAGCTGCTTACCTAGATAATGAGGGCAGAGAGAGAGCAGCAGCCACACTTAGAAAACTGGTAAATCTCCTCATTCTTAGAAAACCATCTAGGATGGAATTTGAGAAGTTACTAAGGAGGAAATCCATGTTGTATCGTACCTGATCTGTTGGGTTGGATACTTTCACTCCCCTGCCGTTTACCTGCTGCCTCTTTCAGTGAGAGCCCCAAGCTACGGACCTTGCCGTCTTACCCAAGAGACCTCTTGGCACGTGTCCCTTAGAATGTCAATGTGAGCCAGGAAATGAGTCCTGTGGGGTGGCCCTGGACATCTAAAGAACCAGGAGTAATGTAAAGATAGCTAATTACACTTAACCCATTTATTGAGCAGTTACTTAGAACAGTGCCTCACATAAAGCACTTAAATGTATGAACTCATTTAGTGTTCAAAAACGTATGAGTTAGGTATTCTCCTTTAACTGAGAAAACAGTGAGCCTCAAGACTGCACAGCTGGCAGGCAACTGATGGAAGTACTCTGTTGCTGTAGTGTCTAACCTTGCCACTGTTCTACCTTTTGTTCTTCCAAAAGCATCCTTATTGCCTCCGTTACATACTCTGTGGCCAGAGAGGCCAGCCCCTGCCTACTCAGTCACAGCATCCTGACCCTCAACTTACAGCTTACTGGCTGCCTCCTATTGCTGATGAGGCGATGGCTTTATCTTAACCCCACACTTGACTCCATGTGACCTTGTCCTTGCCCATCTTTGCTAGGACATTGAACTTTGTACTCATGTTTGGATTAAAACCATCTGAAAGCCATCAGGGAAAGCCCCGTGGATTCTGAGAACTATCACTGAGAACTTTTATTTGGTGGGTAGGTGGGGTGGTGAGCCCAGGAAGATAGGTACTTTGAATCCCTGAAGTAGGAAAAACAGAGCCAGCAGTTTTCTTCACATAACTCTTTTCATCTGTTCAAGTCATGGAGAATATCAGCTTCCAAAGAATAGGGGGTACAAATGCTAACAGGGCAGTACTAGAATTTAGGTACTTGTCATTAGAGTTATCTGGAGAGGTAACACAGAAGAGTACAGAGTACTGGAGGTAATCCCAGGGACTGCTAATATCAGAAAAGATCATGTAGGCAACTATTTTAGCCTTTAACTTCCCCTGTGGTCTTTTAAAATGATTTTGAGAGACAAACTATGGATTGTCCTGGTACAATGAAATTGTCCCTACCATTGTTAACACAGGAGTTGAGACAGTTTTAATTCTGGAAAAGATACCCACAATGACCTGTTAACATTTAGGCACTGATTTGGCCAATTTCAGATTTATTTCTAAATCTGTTCTTAAAGAAAAATCACCAGCAGCGATTTGCAACTATGTACACAGGTCAGCACTGTAACATATTTTCACTGTCTTGCTCCTGGGATGTATAAATTTTCTTGTTCCTTGTCACATTGTTGATAAAAGAATTTTAAATCATATGGAAACTTGAAGGCTTTGCTTTCAGCTATTACAGAGATGTTTCAATTAGGAAAAACAGAAGCTGTTTTCTTCTTCATTGAGCTTACCACTTTTAGCGTTGGTGATTGAATAAAAGAAGGCTCATGAACCCTCCCAGATAGGCAACTTCTTGAACATTCAACTCTTTAGAGCCTATAGAGAAATACCCACTGGGACCGAACCAAGCTAATACGGCTTAAACCTCTCCTATAACTACAAATTTCTATACCTTTTACAAAGGAAGTTTTACTGTTAGCAGTGGATTTAGAAAAGGGAGAACAAGTAGAGTTTTGCCTCCTGTTAGACATGGATTGTCCCACACCCCACAATGTGGCAAAGCAAGATTCAAATACTGTATAGAAAATGAGGCCTATCCTCACTGACTTTGAAGTCCTGGCTGTCTTGTTTTATATATTCTTGACAATACCTGAAGTGGTCTGTTACTGTGTTAATGGCGCTTGGGTAGGATAAGGGAGGAGGGGGCTGGTTCCCAAGCTCCTGGCAGTGACCACCAGTAAGGGATGAAGGCTGAGACTGCAGCATGCATAGGTGTATGGCAACAGGCTTTCTGGTGGCCTGATTGGAGAGTAGATGGGAAGCAACCCCTGCTGTCCTAAATGTATTAGAAATATGGCCTTTGGAATAGGGAAAAGCGAGTGAAGACCCTTTGTAATTTGAGGTGGATACACAAATGATTTGACTTGGTTTTAAAGAAAAGGGTGACCCCCAAATGCTGAAGGACTTGTGATAATCCAGGCAACTTAAGTTACAATGATAGGTTTGGATTTTAAAAGAAAATGTAGAGCTGGTTAGAATCTATATCTCCTGATTACTGATCTAATGCATTCCTGGTGGTTCCATTTGAATGCCATCTGTAAAGTCTTATAAGATAATGTCGCTGGAAAAATTACTTTTGTTATTGATAATTATTTTGACTGTCAATGAAACGTGATTCATCACAACTGTGTTTCCTAACAAATGTGGCATTATTATCAATGTTTGTTGCAAGGTGGCAATGCACCTGGCCTGGACCACCTAGGGTAATATTTCAGTTCCACTCCTGACTTCTGGGAGGACTTCAGCTGGTTCTTAGCCTTCCTGGGCTTTAGTGTCCTCATCTGTAAAATGTATGAATTAAATAAAGCAATATATAAAGCAGTAGAGTGTCTCACATAGGGCAAGTTGCTCTTAAGTGTTAGCCAGTATCATTATTTTATACTATCTAATTTAAGTAATACATTAACACAGGTCGAGCCTGGAAAGTTACGGAAGTATGTATAGTGAAACATCCACCATCCAGTCTGTCCAAGGCATCTGGTTTTGTCTTCCACTGGCAGTTACAGTTTTCTCTTTCCTTTTAGTAACCTGACGTTTATACAAGCAAATATGAATATATCCTCCTCCTTTTTAATCCAGTGGTAGCATACGATACAGTGTTCTGCTTGCTTTTTTTTTTTTTTTGAAAGAAAAAGAGAAAAGAAAGAAAGAGTGAAAGAAAGAAAAAGAATGTAAGAGAGAAAGAAAGAGGAAGAGAAAGAGGGAGAGAGAACGGGATTCTTGTTCTATTGCCCAAGCTAGAATACAGTCTAAAAATGGGTATTAAAACCTCTTTTATGCCAATAATTGTGCTTAACTATGGAGATGGGAAGGAATAAGGAATGAAAATAAACAAGCAGCCAACCAATATTTTATTTAAACCTGTGAAATGCTATGCAATTGCTGAGGAGTGATTTATTTCCAATTATGTGGTCACTTTTAAACTAGGTGTAATGTGATACTGAGAAAAACGTATGTTTTGTAGATTTGGAGTGGAGAGTTCTGTAAATATATGTTAAGTTTACTTGTTCCAGGTCGGAGTTCAAGTCCTGGATATCCTTGTTAATTTTCTATCTCATTGATCTGTCTAATATCGACAGTATAATGTTAAAGTCTCCCAATATTATTGTGTGCGAGTCTAAGTCTCTTTGTAAGTCATTAAGAACCTGCCTTATGTATCTGGGTGTTCCTGTATTGGGTGCGTATATATTAAGATCATTAGCTCTTCTTGTTGCATTGATCCTTTCACCACATGTAATGTCTCTCTTTGATTCTTATGGTCTTTGTTGCTTTAAAGTCTGTTTTATCAGAGTTGAAAATTGCAGCTTCTGTTTTGTTTTTTTTTTTTTTTTCTCTCCATTTGGTTGGTATGTCTTCCTCCATCTCTCTGTTTTGAGTCTTTGTGTATCCTTGCATGTGAGATGGGTCTAGATACAGCATACTGATGGATTTTAGCTTTTTAACCAATT
>CAUYLG010064792.1:0-16313 GCA_963573385.1 Cacajao melanocephalus
AGGAGGCTGAGGTGGGAGGATTGCTTGAGGCCAGGAGATTGAGGCTGCAGTGAGCTATTATTGTACCCTGCACTCCAGCCTGGGAGACAGAACAAGACCCTGTCCCTAAAAATTTTTTTGAAAAAATTAACATAAATGCTAAAGTATGATTCAATATCACTTTTCTGGAAGGAGGGTCTTTCTATGAGTATTTCCAAGTTTAGTTAACTCTAGGCAGTAGTTAATTTCCATTGGTTATATAAATGGCATTCTAACAATGAAAAAAGGAACAGAAGGAAGTCGCTTTGACAAAAATAGGAGCTTAACAACTGAGGTGCTTGATGATTTTCATCACCCTGGATTCTCTTCCTTTGTTTTTTTTTTTTTTTTTTTTGGAGACAGAGTCTCAATCTGTTGCCCAGGTTGGAGTGTGGTGGCATGATCTCAGCTCATCGCAACCTCTGCCTCCTGGGTTCATGTGATCCTCTGAGGTAGCTGGGATTACAGGCACGTAACACCATGCCCGGCTAATTTTTGTCTTTTTAGTAGAGACGGGGTTTCACCATGTAGGCCAGGCTGGTCTTGAACTCCTGACCTCAGGTGATCCACCCCGCTCAACCTCCCAAAGTGCTGGGATTACAGATGTGAGCCACCGTGCCCAGCCTGGATTCTCTTCTGACTCTTGTGAATGTCCACACATGGTTTCACTTAGCTGTTTCTTCCTAGCATTATTTCATATTTCATTTCTTGTATCAATGCAGTTCATGAGCTTGTTGTCTTTCAGAGTTGGCCTGCATTTCCTGGCATGGTAAACTCTCCCTTTATCATTCGGTGCCAGAGATTATCAAAGGATCTGTGTAAAAAGAGTGGATTGTTTATCAGGAGCTGCTAGACACAGAGTGAGACTGGTTAAATTTTATTTATTTATTTATTTTTGAGACCAAGTCTCGCTCTGTTGTCCAGGCTGGAGTGCAGTGGCGCGATCACGACTCACTGCAGCCTCAACCTCTCAGACTCACCACCTCAGCCTCCTGAGTAGCTGGGACTACAGGCAAGCACCACTATGCCTGGCTGATTTGTATAGTTTTTTGTAGAGATGAGGTCTTGTCAGGTTGCCTAGGCTGATCTCAAACTCCTGGTCTCAAGCGATCCTCCCAGCTCATCCCAAAATGTTGGGCCTGGCCCTCCTTGTGTGATACTGAATCATACTCTGCGGATGGATAAACCCCAATGTGTTAATTCATTCGTCTGTCAATGGACACTTGAGTTCCTTCCCCTTTTGGCTCTCATAGATAGCCAAACGATGAATAAATGCTATGAACACAGATGTACAGATAGAATATTTGCTGGTATCCCTGCGTTCCCCTCTTTGTTCTGTAGCAAATGCTGTGGCCTTGTTTCCTGAGCAGCCTGTGTTTGTCCCTCTCCCTTCCATCAGTTACCGTGCAGACGGTCTATGTGCAGCAGCCCATCTCCTTTGCGGACCGCCCGGTCCAGATGTGTTGTCCTTCCTGCAACAAGATGATCGTGAGTCAGCTGTCCTATAACGCCGGTGCTCTGACCTGGCTGTCCTGCGGGAGCCTGTGCCTGCTGGGGTGAGTCTGCCTCCTGTATGGCCCCAGGACCTCCTGCCCTTCTCTCTGGGTGCGGCAGGTGGTGGTGGGCGGGGAGGGGGGCGGTGGTTCTCAGCTGGACCGTAGTGACATTGTGCCAGACAGTTCGTTTGTTCCCTTTCTTTCTCTCTCTCTCTCTGTTTTTTTGTTTCTTACTTTCTTTTCTTTCCTTCTTTCTTTCTCTTTCTTTCCTTTCTTCCTTTCCTTCTCTTTCCCTTTCCCTTTCCAATGGAGTCTTGCTCTGTCACCCAAGCTGGAGTGCAGTGGTGTGATCTCGGCTCACTGCAAGGTCCACCTCCCAGGTTCAAGTGATTCTCCTGTCTCAGCCTCCCGAGTAGCTGGGACTACAGGCGCCCGTCACCATGGCTGGCCAATTTTTGTATTTAGTAAAGACAGGGTTTCACCATGTTGGCCAGGCTGGTCTCGAACTCCTGACCCTCAGGTGATCCGCCCACCTCAGCCTCCCAAAGTGTTGGAATTACAGGCATGAGCCATTACGCCCGGCCCAAGACATTTCTTTGTTGTAAGGGCCATCCTGTGCATTGTAGGATATTGAACAGCATCCCTGGCCTCCACCCACCTGACGCCAGAAGCACCGTGCCCCCCAGTGTTAAACTGACCAAAAATGCCCCCTGGGAGGCCGAGTCATCTCCACTGCTCTTAAGCGTATCAGCCCCCAGAAATGGTTCTTCCCTCATTTCTTCTTGCTTATCTGCTGAAACCACTCCCTGCATGGAGGGGTAAGCTTCGCAGCTGCTTGCAGCTGTGTGTAGGGCAGTACCCTCAGGGATTCCTTTTTCTTCTAGAATTTCATGACCTAAATAATGATGTTTACTCGAGCCTGAGAGAAGCTTTAAACAATCTGTACATTAAATTCTTCACAGAAATTACTTCAGAACGTCTTATCCTTTTATGACCCGAAGTATTTTTCCCATTGCCCATGCAGGGGAATTACGTGAATAGTTGTGTCGGCACCGAGGATATTATGTTTAAAGAGATAATGGTTTCTGTTCTGGGAGACAAATCTGAGAAACACAATCAATTTTTTGTTTCCCACAAAGCAGGTACAAGTTGCTTCCTTATTCCTGGCCAAGTGAGCCACTCAAAAAACCCCAACTGGCTCAGTTCTTTTCCTTGAAGGAAATGATTGTGAGTTTCAGGAGCCTCACGCAAGCGGCATGTTCCTCCACATTGTCCTTTGGTGACTTGAGGCTGAGAAGGAACAATATTTCTCTTCCTAACTTCAAAAAGAGGCTCAGAGTCCTGGAGAGTTTAGTTAACTTCCTTGAGATCATATATTTAATAAAGAAGGAAGGAGATGAAAACAGCTTTCTGGGCACCTGATTCCCTCTGTTACCCATAGGACTCTGTTGTTAGTTGCTGTTTTCATTCCGTGGGCAGAAAGTTCTGTGAAAAGAAAGTAAAGAAGGTCCCTTGCCTCTGGATATTTATATGAAAACTAATGTTTATCTTTGAAATCAGGGAAAGACAGAATCAAAACTTGTTTGGCCGGACGCGGTGGCTCACGCCTGTAATCCCAGCACTTTGGGAGGCCGAGGCGGGTTAATCGCCTGAGGTCAGGAGTTCGAGACCAGCCTGACCAACATAGTGAAACCCCATCTCTACTAAAAATACAAAAAATCAGCTGGGTGTGGTGGTGGGCACCTGTAATCCCAGCTACTCGGGAGGCTGAGGCAGGAGAATCGCTTGAACATAGGAGGTGGAGGTTGCAGTGAGCCGAGATCGCGCTATTACACTCCAGCCTGGGCAACAAGAGCGAGACTCCGTCAAAAACAGAAAAAGAAACGTACTTATTCTGTTTTGTTTCAGACTGAGTCTTGCTCTGTTGCCCAGGCGGGAGTGCGGTGGTGCAATCATAGCTCACTGCAGCCTTGACCTCCTGAGCACATGCAATCCTCCCACCTCAGCCTCCTGAGTAGCTGGGACCACAGGTGTGTGCCAACATTCCCAGCTAATTTTTAAATTTTTTTGTGTGTGGAGATGGGGGTCTTACTATGTTGCCCAGACTGGTCTTGAACTCTTGGACTCAAGCAATCCTCCTGCCTTGACCTCCCAAAATGCTGGGATTATTGAAGAATGGAAGCTTACGTTGAGTATTAGCCTCTGCCCATCTGGCTTTAGAAATTGAGGCAGCCTTTCTTTCCATCCCTTTGTTCCTTCCTTAAACATGGTACAGTGGCTTCAAATCCTGCCTCTCACTTGCTGTGTGGCCATAGGCAAGGGACTTTACCTCTCTGTGCTTCGGTTTCCTCATCTATAGATGGCAGGTGGCGAGGGGGGGTGGTGGTTAATAATGCCCACCTAAGGGGCTGCTGAGGATAAAGATGTGTATGTGCTGCCTGGAACTGTGCCAGCACCTGTAAGACATGGATTAGGATTCCCACCGAGCCGACTGACTGCCCACCCTTGTTTGAGCTCTGGAAAGCTTGGGCAATAGGTGGAAGTTTCTTTCATAAGATAGTTTCCTTATCAGAATATTTCCAAATTCTGCTTTATGTAAAGCAACGCCTTCCTATAAAAGGTTGAGTTTTAACTACATTTTTGGCAAACATGGCTTGTCAGGCTTTATGAAATTCCTGCCCATGTGTGCCAATGGTGGATTATGTAGGTTAAGAGGCGTTATTTGGGGGATTCCGTTTGGTTGCTGTAAGAATCAGCCTGTCCATATGGAAAAGAGATTGGGAAGACGGGGGTTGGCAAAACAGCCGGGGAACCAGGCGCCTGTTTTAAGTTTTACGGGGACACAGCCACGCCTATTGGTTTTTGGATTCTCTGCGGCTGCCTTCTCATTACCAGGGCAGAGTTGAGTAATGGCAACAGAGACTCCATGGCCCATCAAGACGAAGTATGTGGCGGGGCGTGTGGGTGGCTTCCACCTGTACTCCCAACACTTAGGGAGGCAGAGGTGGAAGGATCACTTGAGGCCAGCCGTTCAAGACCAGCCTGCGCAACATACGAGACCCCATCTCTACAAAAACAAACAAAAAGACTAAAAGATATACTATCTGTCCCTTTGCAAAAAAAGTTCATCAAGCCCATCTAAGACTTTCAAAGATTCCCAAATGACTCAAGATTTGAAAATAATGCCCCGAGGGGCTCTGTCCGTGGGAGGAGCCTTGGCAGTGGCTGGCATGTTAATTTCCTAGGGCCGCTGTCACAAATTACCTCACGCCTAGTGTTTAAAACAACAGCCATTGACACTCATAATTCTGGAAGCCAGAGGTGCAAAATCAAAATGTCAGCAGGGGCCGGGTGCGGTGGCTCACACTTGTAATCCCAGCACTTTGGGAGGCCAAGGCTGGTAGATCACTTGAGGTTAGGAGTTTGAGACTAGCCTGGCCAACCTGGTAAAACCTTGTCTCTACTAAAAATACAAAAATTAGGCAGGCTTGGTGGGGGGTACCTGTAATCCCAGCTACTTGGGAGGCTGAGGCAGGAGAATCACTTGAACCCGCGAGGCAGAGGTTACAGTAAGCCTAGGTTGTGTCACTGTACTCCAGTCTGGGTGACAGAGCGAGACTCCGTCTCAAAACAAAACAAAACAAAACACCCCAAAACCAAAATGGCAGCAAGACCACCCTCCCTCCTAAGGCTTCAGGGGAGAACCGTTTTTTGCCTCTTCCTGCTTCTGGTAGGTCCAGGTGTTCCTTGGCTTGTGGCCTCATCACTCCAATCTCTGCCTCTTTTTTTACATCCCCTTCCATCCTCTCTCTCTCTATCTCTCTCTCTCTCTGTCCTCTCCTCTTCTTCTAAGGTCATTGAGTTTTGGGGGTCCACCTGGATAATCCAAGATGATCCCATCTCAAAATCCCTAATTACACTGGCAAAGACTGTTTTTACAAAGAAGGACATGAACCTATGTTTTTGGAAGCCAGCGTCCATCCTGCTGTAGTCAGTAACATGCTCCCTGTGTCTCTCTCTTCTCCCAGGTGCATAGCGGGCTGCTGCTTCATCCCCTTCTGTGTGGACGCCCTGCAGGACGTGGACCATTACTGTCCCAACTGCAGAGTTCTCCTGGGCACCTACAAGCGTTTGTAGGACTCAGCCAGACGTGGAGGGAGCCGGGTGCCGCAGGGAGTCCTTTCCACCACTCATCCAGCTTCATGCCTGGTGGAGGTTCTGCCCTGGTGGTCTCACCTCTCCAGGGGGCCCACCTTCATGTCTTCCTTTGGGGGGAAAATGTCGCAAAACTAACCAACCTCCAAACCCCGGAAATTGCTGCTTGGAGTCATGCGTAGGACTTGCAAAGACATTCCCCTTGAATGTCAGTCCAAGTGTCAGTTCTGCCTCCCTGTGACCCTGAGTCCTCCCATCTAACTGTGATCATTGCCCTCTCTGAGTCTCTTGCTGTGATCTGCCATCAGTGGCTCTTTTTCCGGCCTCCGTGGGCCTTTCTGGTGGCGGTCTCACACTGAGAAGCCACAACTGCCTTACATTGGAGGCTGCTCTGCCCGGAGCTTGGCTGAAGCAGCCTTTAGTGCCTACCATTATCTTACTCATCTCTTCCCATCCCTGATGACCGAGATCTTGCCTTACAGACTTTACAGGCTTGGCTTTTAGACTCTGTAACTGCAGACTTCATTAGCACACAGATTCACTTTAATTTCTTAATTTTTTTTTAAGTACAAGGAGGAGGGGCTGTTAGTTAACCCAGCACAGACATATCCACGAGGTCATAAATGCATGCTAAAAAAATAGGGCTGGGTTTTTATCACTGCTCCTCCCTCCCTGGTTTCTCTGTGTTAGACCTTCAGCACCCCTTTCCATGCAGGGATTTTTTTCTCATAGAATAATTATATGAACAGTTTTTATTACCTCCTTTTGGTCTGAAATACTTTTGAGCAGAATTTCTTTTTTTTGTTTAAACAGAGATGGGGTCTTACTATGTTGCCCAGGCTGGTCTCAAACTCCTGGGCTTAAGTGGTCCTCTTGCCTTGGCCTTCCAAAGTGCTGGGATTGCAGGTGTGAGCTACTGTGCTTGGCCTGAACATAATTTTAAGAGGAGGATTTATTAACGTTTTCTGTAATCGTATGATTGGTGTCATTTTCCCATTTGTCAATGTAGTCTCACTTAAAAAGAAACAAACACAAAAAGAGATGGATAATTTCATCCGCTGCCTTTACTTGGGGATAATGTGGTTTTTAAACACCTTCTTCATGGAACTCTGCAAGTGGGGTCCCTTTTGGGTTCCTGGCAATGGGTTTTGAAAGATAAGGGAAAACATGTTTTGAGCATGTCTGGATTCCCTGGTGCCAGAACACTTGGGAACCAGAACTCTTTCAGAGGATTCTAAAGTCTGATTTTACTTTTCAGAGACACAGTTTGTTGTAAAACATCAGAAGGCAGGATTTCTAGGACTCAAGCAGCAAGCCAGAGTTGTAGGCCAGCTGCTGTGTCTTTGAAGTCAAGACAGAGCTGGGCTCGACCTTCACGAGTCCCGGGTTTGATAATAATTAAGCATAGGGAACTCATGTGAATACTACTATGTAGAAATAAAACCTAGGACTTCAACGAACATCTGCATATTGGTTGAAAATGATCGTGGTAACCATTGGTTCCCCCTTATTTTATGTGATGTTTGGAAAATTCCAGTAATTGTCATTTTTGCAATGAATATGGATACCACATAGTACTTTGGTGTTACCTGCTTTTGAAAAATAAAGTCTTTGGTTCACTCGGTGAACTACTTATGATTTCTTTGGGTATGTAAAAAGGGCTCTCATGTTGCATTTCCAGCTGTTGCTACAAAGAGCCTTTATTTGCTCGGTAACGTTAAAAAATTCTTCCCGATGAAAAACTTCAGACTTGCTGAATATCCTGCTATGTCAAGATGACCGATGTTGAGTTGGGCGGATTTGCTAACGAGTCAGATTTGAACATGCGGCTATTGGAACCCAATAGGCGTCATTGATGGCGGCAAGCCATAGCTTTCAAGTTTTAATAAAATGCACAGAAGAGAGCTGTCCTCATTCATTCTCTGAACAAAACATGCTTTGTGAGATGCTAAAAAGAGGGTATTGTAACGTGTCAGGAATATGGATGCTGCTTTCCCCCTCCTTTGCTACCTGATGAGACGGCTTCATTTCGGTAGGTGCAGGGAAATACTGTCATCTTGGTGGGGCTTACATTGTCATTTAAACCCTAAATTATAGTCTTGAAAAATTGCTGCTTTGCAGCTCTTGATTGTGTGGTTTCGAGGCCATGCATATTTAGCAGTTTGGCTCAGACGGTGGCATATACATGATCTCAAGCTGTTATTAATTACACATGCAAAGTCTTCAAAACAAGAGCCCTATTTCAGGATCGTAAAAACATGTATTACACGGAACTTCCACGTCAGATGCCTGGAGTACGAAGCGTTGGACATTCCATTTTATTGTTCAACGTATTTTTGCAAATTGAAAGGCTTTTTTGTTTTGCCACTTTCTGGTGGGGACTTGAGGGTGTTGCAAACACTGGTTCACATTCAGTGACTGAAAGGGCTTTATACGTACCTACTTGGACCGCAGAGAGGAATTTTACCAATTTGATACCAGAAGTGGCTGCATATCTTATCTTCTGCTGTGTCCATCTAGGCGAGCGGGCATTCTAACAAGTGTTGGTTTGTGTCCTAACAAAACTATTCAGCTACTGCATCTATTGAAGCCAGACGTAAGCATGTGACTGATCTTGCTGACCGCAGCGTTACCCATGAAAATGTTTTCTCTGGGACAGCTAGCCTCCCTGTTGCTAACGAGACCACCTCTGTTGGACACTGAACTATGTATAAACGTGGCTTCATGTACTCACACCATTTGGCCTGTTTTCTCCCTAGTGATAGGCTGTTGTGTTTGGGATGCTAAAATCTTTGACCTTCTGGACTGAAGATTTCTGGTAGGAGTAAATCTAGATGTTGGAATTTTACTTGCAGAATTCGGATTTGCCTTTTGGTTCCTCAGTCCTCTCCTCCCTGTGTGACTCAAATGTTTACAATGAGTCACCTGTTTTTTGCAGGCACGTGACTGAACTGGAAGTCGATCTAGCAAGGGCCATGAAAGAGACATCAAGAGTAGTCTTGATTTTATTTTTTTTTGAGAGGGAGTCTTGCTGTGTTGCCCAGACTACAGTGCAATGGCATGATCTCAGCTCACTGCAACCTCCTCCTCCTAGGTTCAAGCGATTCTCCTGCCTCAGCCTCCCAAGTAGCTGGGATTAAAGGCACCTGCCACTGTGCCCAGCTGATTTTTGTATATTTAGTAGAGACAGGGTTTCGCCGTGTTAACCAGGCTGGTCTTGAACTCCTGACCTCAGGTGATCTGCCCATTTCAGCCTCCCAAAGTGCTGGGATCACTATAGGCAGGAACCATCACACCCGGCTTTTTTTTTTTTTAAATCTAAGAATTTTAAATAAGATTCTGGAGCTTAGATTAAAATGAAATAAATAAATAGCTCACCACCAAGTATAGAATCTAGTGCATGGAACCACTTTGTAACTGCTCTCTGCAGTTTAAAAAAGATGGCCTCCCAATTTTCCCCCTCCCTTCCCCTCCCCTCCCCTCCTCTCCCCCCCCCTTTTTTTTTTTTTTTGAGACAGAGTCTCACTCTGTTGCCAGGCGCCAGGCTGGAGTGCAGTGGTGTGATCACGGCTCACTGCAGCCTCCGCCTCCAGGGCTCAAGTGATTCTCCTGCCTCAGCCTCCCGAGTAGTTTGGACTATAGGGGCACACCCTCGCGCCTGGCTAATTTTTGTATATTTAGTAGAGACGGGTTTGCCATGTTGGCCAGGCAGGTCTCAAACTCCTGGCCTCAAGTTATCTGCCTGCCTTGGCCTTGCAAAGTGCTGGGATAACAGGTGCGAGCCACTGTGCAGCCTGAGCATCTAAGTGTTCTTAAAGCTCTTAGTACTTCAATGTCCCTTAAGTGATCCTGGCTGGTTTCCCAAATGGGCAAAATCAATTTAATGGGTTTGTCAAAAGTCACAGTGCATCACTTAGTGCATCACTCATAATAGATCTTGAGTATTATTTGTAAAACTTTTGGGTATATAGTTGTGTGTGTTGGGTGGGGGAGGTCACAGTGTAAAGTCAGTGTGAAGTCAGTGTGAAGCGTAACATCTGGAAGCCTCTGGCTGGTGTCTGTGGATTTCACATTGTTTATCATTGGTTAACTCCTGCTGTGTCGCAGGCATTGTGCAATTGGGGTAGAAAGCACGACCCTGCCTAGGAAGAGTGAACAGTGGGCTTAGTGCTGCCCTGCCAACATTTCTTCCCCCTTCCTCTTCCCTCCTTCCTTCATTCCATCTAAAATTCGCCTAGTGTAAAAGTACATAATTAGATAGCTTGTACTACATTCACAATGTTACGTAACCATCACTTCTACCTAGTTCCAAAACATTTTCATCAGCCCAAAATAATACCCCATACCCATTGGCAGTCACTCCTCATTCCCTCCTCCCTGCAACCCCTGGCACCCATCAGTCTGCATTCTGTCTATGGATTTACCTATAGTGGGTATACCATATCAAGGGAGTCGTAGAATACGTTATCCTTGCGTCTGACATCTTTTGCTGAGCATCTTGTTTTCAAGGTTCACCCACATGGTAGCATGGACCAGTGTGTCATTCCTTTATGTGGGTGAATTATACTCCATTGCTTGGATTAGACCACAATTGGTTAATCCACTCATCCCTTGATGAATATCTGTTATTTCTAGCTTTTAGCTATTGTGAGCAATGCTGCTGAGAACATTTGTTTACAGGCCTCTGTGTGGACATATGTTTTGAGTTCCCTTGGGTGTATGCCAAGGAATGCAATTGCTGGGTTATAGGGTAATCCTACCTGTATGTTTCGTTTATTTATTTTTTGAGACCTAGTCTCACTCTGTCACCCAGGCTGGAGCACAGTGGTACGATCTTGGCTCACTGAAACCTCCACCTCCCAGGTTCAAGCGATCCGTGCCTCAGCCTCCTGAGTAGCTGGGACTACAGGTGCATGTCACCGCGCCTGGCTTATTTTTTGTGGAGGCGATGTCTCACTGTGTTGCCCAGGCTGGTCTCAGAAGTCCTGGATTCAAGCAATCTGCTTTCCTCAGCCTCCTGAGTAGCTGGGACTACAGGCATGCGCCACTATACTTGGCAAATTTTTAAATTTTTTGTAGAGTCGGGGTCTTCTGTGTTGCCCAGGATGGTCTCAAAATCCTGAGCTTAAGTGATCCTCCTGCCTTGGCCTCCCAAAGTGCTGGGATTACAGGCGTGAGCCACCATGCTTGGCCTTTCCGTTTTCACTCAGGGTCTTTCTTTGTGGTTGCATCGGTTTGCCTTTCCCTGCGTTTGTTGTTTGTCTAACTAAATGGACTCCTCATTTTATTTTCCACCTGCCTTCTGTCTTATAGTCTTAAATCCGTTCAGGCCTTTATCAGTGACCAGATAGTGTCTACACGTGTACATGTGAGAGGGGGTGGTCTGGGTGTCTCCATAGCTGTGTGTGTCTTGGGGGCTGTGTATAGAGGGGATATGAAGGAGTGTGTCTGTGTATATTTGGAGGTGTTTGTTGGGGGGTCTAGGTGTCTGCCATGTGTGTGAGCTGGGCTCTGGGTGTCTCCGTAGCTGTCTATGAGTGTCTCTCCCTGTGTGTGTGTGTGCATGTGCATGCACATGTATCTGTGTCTCTGGATGTGTTTCTAGGTTTCGTGGAGAGTAAGGGGAAGGGGCCAAGCTGCCCGGAGCTGCACAGGTCTAGAAGCCTTCAGTCCTCCAGTAGCCCTGCAAAGACTTTCCAGCCCCCAGCGGGAAGATAAATGACTGTTGCCTCGCTGATCTCAGGGACTAAAGGGCAGGCATGATTGTTCCTCCCATTGTTATACAGTGTGGAGAGGACCATGCCTGGCTTCCCAGACTTGTCAGTCATGGCTGTGTCTGGCTGCTAGTGGATGATTCCAGATGAGAAAGATTCTTATTGAATCCTGTACAACAAGGCCAGGGCCACTGTCCTCAGACTCCACGGCTCCACATTAGAATCCGCTGGTTGAGGTGGGCATGATGGCTCGTGCCTGTAATCCCAGCACTTTTGGGAGACTAAGGCGGGACTATTACTGGAGCCCAGGAATTAAAGACCAGCCTGGGTAATATAGTGAGACCTCGTCTCTACAAAAAATAAAAATTAAGGCCAGGTGCAGTGGCTCATGCTTATAATCCCAGCACTTTGGGAGGCCAAGGTGGGCAGATCACCTGAGGTCGGGAGTTTGAGACCAGCCTGACCAACATGGAGAAACCCTGTCTCTACTAAATATACAGAATTATCTGGGTGTGGTGGCACATGCCTATAATCCTAGCCACTCAGGAGGCTGAGGCAGGAGAATCACTTGAACCCAGGAGGCAGAGGTTGCAGTGAGCTGAGATCATACCATTGCCCTCCAGCCTGGGCAACAAGAGCAAAACTCTGTCTCAAAAAATAAAATAAAATAAAATAAAACATAAAATAAAATAAATTAGCTGAGCATGGTGTTGTGTGCCTGTGGTCCCAGCTGCTTGGGAGGTTGAGGCAGGAGGCTGGCTTGAGCCCAGGAGTTCAAGGCTGCAGTGAGCTGTGATCTCACCACTGCACTCTGGCCTGAGCAACAGAGTGAGGCCCTCTTTAAAAAAAAAAAAAAAAAGAATGAAGAAACAATCCCCTGGGGGAGCATTTAAAAGGCTCTATGCCCAGGCCATGCCCCAGATCAATTGGATTAGAAACTCTCAAGGTGCCACCAGGCATCAGTGCCCACCTGTCCCTGGGCACAGCCATGTTGCGGGCACAGAAAGTCTTTAATTTTATTATTTTTTTTTGATAAGAAGGAAAAATGCCTGCATATACTAATGAATCCAACCTGGATTATATTTCTCTTTATACCAACACAGTCGTGTTGGAAATAGATGCTCAGTGATGCAAAGAAAAATCAGCACTGAGACAAAGGATCTTTCAGCAATGCAATTTTTACTTCCTGGACTGCAGGAAGGGTATCCTCACTAGCCATCTTGCCACAAGAGTACCATGAACAAAGGAAAACACACAAATTTATCCCTTACTCATTTGGGGTCATCCTTACTGCTGTGTCTGATCTCCATTGGGTGGAGACAGACCTCACAATCTAAACTAAAATCAGATTGGTCAACAGCTTAAAAATTTCTAAACAGGTAAAAGCAATGGAGGGCTGGCACATGCCTGTGAGCACGTTCAGCACAGATACCTTCGTTCAACTTCAAGGACATAGAATGTACTACGTGCCTGTAAGCATGGCATGTCTAACAGCTACATAGGAGAGGGCTTAACAAAGGTATTAGCACACTTACTCTTTAACAAGAAAGGAAACTTTAAAAAGGAACTTTTCTACTTCCCACAGTCATAAAACACACGTTTAAATAGATTTCTATGGAGGAAATGGCTGACCGAAGTGCTAACGTTGCCCTGATCAGCCGGTGGCTGCAGTGTGGCCCCGGGTGGCTGGCCTGGTCTGGGGGCTGGTGTGAGTACGTGAGGCTCCATCACTGATGGTATGGTCCCCAGTGCCTCTGTTCATTCAGTAAGTGCTTATGAGGTGTGCAAATATGTTACCAGGATACAGCGGCAAATAGGAGAGACAGGCTCCTTGCTCTCAGGGAATCTAAACTACAACTTTATCTCATTAGGCTTGCTTTGCCTATTATGATAATGTGATTTTACGTATCAACACTTCCTCAAATATTGTCTCCACCTATCCTGCCAAGAACTCTTCCAGATAAGAAGGAAAAACATTATTATTTTGCAAGTAAAAGATTGGAGGCGGCCGGGCACAGTGGCTCATGTAATCCCAGCACTTTGGGAGGCCAAGGTGGGAGTATCATGAGGTTAGGAGTTCGAGACCAGCCTGATCAACATGGTGAAACCCCGTCTCTACCAAAAATACAAAAAATAGCCAGGTGTGGTGGCATACGCCTGTAATCCCTGCTACTCAGGAGGCTGGGGCAGGAGAATCGCTTGAGCCTGGGAGGCGGAGGTTGCAGTGAGCCCAAGATCACGCCACTGCACTCCAGCCTGGGTGACAGAGTGAGACTCTGTCTTAAAAAGAATGGCGGCATGGAATAAGTGTGATTTACACAGGGCTGCCAAGCAATTCATAGCAGAGTAACTTCTGGTCCTAAAATTCACCTTCGGCTTGATAAAAAGAGAGATTCCCAAGCTACATGCCTGGAGATTCAGATTCGGAAGGCTTGGGAGGGGTCCCAGGAATCTGCATTTTTAAGAAAAGGCAAGGTGTGGCGGAGCCTGTCTGTAGTCTCAGCTACTTGGGAGACTGAGATGGGAGGCTTGCTTGAGCCTAGGAGTTAGAGGCTGCAGTGAGCTATGACTGTGCCACTGCACTCTTGCCTGGGCAACATAGGGAGACCTCATTTCTTCAAAAAGTGAAAGAGCAAGAAAGAAAATAAGAAAGAAAAAGAAAAAGAATGAGCAAGCAAGAGAAGGAAGGAGTGCCTGGATGTTTCCTAAGGACAGGCAAGGTTGAGCAATGCTGTTCCATGTCGCCGGGGATCAGGTCAGCCAGAGAGAACTGGAATTGGGGTTCTTGACCTTGGCACTGTTGGCACCTTTGACCAGATTGTTCCGTGTTCTGAGTCCATTCTATGCATTGGAGGATGTTTAGCAGCATCCCTGGCCTCTACCCAGAGACAGATGCCAGTGGCAGTCCCGAGTTGTGACAATCAGAAATATTAATACTCCAGGCTGGGCATGATGGCTCATTTCTGTAATCCCAGCACTTTGGGAGGCCAAGGCAGGTGGATTATCAGAGGTCAGGAGTTCAAAACCAGCCTGGCCAACATGGCAACACCCCATCTCCACTAAATACAAAAATTAGTTGGGCATAGTGGCAGGCACCTGTAATCCCAGCTACTCAAGAGGCTGAAGCAAGGAGAATTGTTTGAACCTGGGGGGCAGATGCAATGAGCCGAGATCACGCCATTGCACTCTAGCCTGGAGGAAAGGGCAAAACTCCGTCTCAAAAAAAAAAAAAAGTACTCCAGACATCACTAAATGTCTCTGTGCAGGGGGGAACAAAATCAAATCACCCCATTGAGAACACCTGGGCAAAGTGCATGAGTTGAAGGAAACATTTCCCATGTTTGGGGATTGGGTATCTCTCACTAGCCCAAACATGGTTAAAATACGCCAATTTCCATAAAAAAGAATGCAGCATTGACATATACTACAATGTGAATGAGCTTCGAAAACGTTATGCCAAGTGGAAGAAGCCAGAGAGAAGAGGTCACCTGTTGTATGATTCCATTTATATGAAATATGCAGAATAGGTGATCCATAGATACAGATGACAAATTGGTGGTTGTCAGGGGCTGGGAGGAGGGGAGAATGGGAAGTGACTGCTTCATGGCTCTGGGGTCTCCTTTAGGAGTGATGAAAATGTTTTGCAGGCCAGACGTGGTGGCTCATGCCTGTAATCCCAATGCTTTGAAAGGTCAAGGCAGGAGGATCGCTTGAGCCCAGGAGTTTGAGATCGGCTTAGGCAACATGGTGAAACCCCATCTCTACAAAAACATAAAAAAAACAAAACAGAAAATTAGATTGGTGTATTGGCAGGCGCCTGTAGTCCCAGCTACTAGGGAGGTTGAGGTGGGAGGATTGCTTGAGCCCAGGAAGTCAGGCTGCAGTGAGCCAAGACTGCGCCACTGCATTCCAGCCCGGACAACAGAGTGACACCCTGTCAAAAAGAAAGAAAGAAAGAAAGAGAGTAAGAGAGAAAGAGAGAGAGAGGGAAGGAGGGAGGGAGGGACAGAAGGAAGAGGGGAAGGGGTAAGGGGGGAAGGGGGAAAGGGGGAAAGGGGGGAAGGGGGGAAGGGGGGAAGGGAGGAAGGAAGAGAGGGAGAAAGAAAGGAAAGAAGGAAGAGAGAAAATGTTTTGCAATTAGATAGTGGTGGCGGTTGAACAACAATGTAGGTAGTGAGGCCACTGAATTGGTCACTGTAAAATTGTTTAATTATAGGGGGTGAATGTCACCTCAAAGAAAATATGCCAATTTGTATAGTTTCATGGGACAATTGGTAAAATGAGGATGTAGTGAATTGTGAATGCAGTGTAAATCAGAATGGAGGGTTCAATGAGGTAGTAACCGTTAACAAGTGTGTTTAGACTGTAATATATAATTAAATCACACTTAGAAAGAAAATGGTAAAGGCCAGGTGTGGTGGCTCAGGCCTGTAATCCAAGCACTTTCGGAGGCCGAGGCGAGCAGATCACAAGGTCAGGAGTTTGAGACCAGCCTGGCAAATATGGTAAAACCTTATCTCTACTAAACATACAAATATTAGCTGGGCATGGTGGCAGGCACCTGTAGTCCCAGCTACTCGGAAAGCTGAGGCAAAAGACTCACTTGAACCTGGGAGGCAGAGGTTGCCGTGAGCCAAGATCGTGCCACTGCACTCCAGCGTGAGTGACAGAGAGAGACTCCATCTCAAAAAAATTTAAAAAAAGCAAATGGGGCCGGGTGACGCGACTCACGCCTGTAATCCCAGCACTTTGGGAGGCTGAGGCGGGTGGATCATGAGGTCAGGAGTTCAAGACAAGCCTGGCCAAGATGTTGAAACCCCGTCTCTACTAAAAATACAAAAATTAGCTAGGCGCGGTAGCACGCGCCTGTAATCCCAGCTACTCAGGAGGCTGAGGCAAGAGAATTGCTTGAACCTGGGATGCGGAGGTT